>JBANCZ010000975.1:0-26305 GCA_037040025.1 Sphaerogastrella javana | reverse complement strand
CCCCCCCCCCCCCCCCCCCCCCCCCCCCCCCCCCCCCCCCCCCCCCCCCCCCCCCCCCCCCCCCCCCCCCCCCAAACCAAATCAAATAAAATAAAATAATGGCAATGGGTCGTAGCGATTTTTAGCTTATCCTGGTGTGTGTATATACATATATGTGAGTGTGTGGGAGTATTTGACTTTAGCTGTGTGTGCTGTCAGCCTTCATTTGAGTTTGCCATTTGCCAATAATGCAAGGTAACACAGCAACCTTTCAATTTAATGCCATTGATGGGGTGTTACTGGCAACACCCAAGTGTGACAACGAAATTTCAATGGCAACAACAAACACTTACTATAACAAAAATCATGCCCTTACGTCTAGCACTCTCTGAGCTCTCGGCTGACTAGTTAGTAGAGTGGGCTTATTAGCTAATGAGAGCTAGTTTTGGGCTATTGATGCGCTGCACTGGCTGATTACCAAATGATTACATTGTCGCTCTATATGTGTATGCATATATATATGTGATATCTAAATGGTTATATGGCATGTGTATATATGTATTTGTAAGCGTATTAACACATAAGTCAAGAGTAGATGCCATAAAACTATCTAACTGTAATTTTGCCAGCAATAATGATGAGAATAAATAACCGTCTAGCGCCAAGGGTTTTGCAACCACATGCCTGCCCTAGACCTCATCTACTAACCATAACGAATAACTAGAATGAACCAACGAACGAACAACCATAACAATAACACCAACAAAAACAACAACAACAACAATAACAATAACAACAACAACAACAATCTGCCTATGAACGCGTCGGCCTTCAACGAGCAAACGCTCCGCGGTACCTAGGAGCGCTCCATTTGCTCGTTAAGTTCATCGCAGTGGTTGTAATGAAGCTATAATTAGATAAGCGCAGCAGCAGCAGCAGTTGTCAGTCTGTCGCTATGTCTGTCTGGTTGTCTCGTCAACCAGTCGGGAGTGATTTAGTCACTGTATGAAGCGACTAACTAAGCAGCTGCTGTCTACTGCTGCGACAATAGAATCTATCAGCCTGCCAGCTATCTACACAATCGCCAGGTTAGCTTAGCGACACACACACACACACACACACACACACACACACACACACAGCAACGATATGTGTGTGTATCTCACAGATACACAAGAAACGTAGGCAACGCCAGCGTCGACTGCGTCGTCAACGTTGTCGCTGGCTTTTGTATTTTTAGACGAAGAACAGCAACAGAAATTCTACAGCGAAACGTAACGAAACGTTTGACTAACCAAATTCCAACTGACAGCCATTGGGTGCCGGGCCATTAGGAGCCATGGGACATGGCCACAGACACAGCTACAGACACAACTACAGACATAGATACAGACACAAAGATACAAAGATACAAAGATACACACAGAGGCAAACAGACATTCATGGTGGTATGCAGCACACAATGGACTCGAATAACTCATTATGTCTGCTTGTTTGTTGTTGTTGGCGTGTGTGTTCTTGTGTTTGTGTTTATCAGTCATTTACTTTTTTGTCGGTTCGTTTATTTGACACTAAACGTGTTGTAGCTGGACAACGGTGCGTATGCGTTACGCTCTATTACGAAATGTTGTTTGATGCCACTTAAGTGGATAAAGTTACATCAAATTCGATTTACATATGCAAGTAGCTTGTCAGTCTGTCCATTTGTCTGTCTGCCTTATAAATGATACTGACTCGCTAATTAGTAACTTTGCTCATCAGACTACTTAGTCTGTAACTATTTATAGTAAGCGCTTCATTTGAATAGCACTGAAAGTACAAGAAAAAGCAATTTCATATTTTTACAACAACTGACGTTGTATAAACTTGTTATTCCTATGTTGTCTTCGTCGACTATCAATCAAAAAATAGAAAGAAAGGAACAGAAAAAAAAGCATTAAGCCAGAGACGCAGTGCTTGACTCATCCTGTTCGATGCAGTTTTGTAGTACACTTAACAAGGCTAATAGTGTTATGGCTCCTGCCTGGCCCGACCTTGACATGCGGTGCAAGAGCATTTTAATCTTATAGTACCTTAGGATCAACAATTTTAAGTTGTTATTGCTTTTGTTGCTAATAGCCTGGTCGAGTTCAAGCCTGGCCATTTTGCGGCAAATTAAAAGCTCAGCACAAAAAACGAGCAACCAAGAGCAACTGACTTAGAAAACTGGGAGTTGAGTTCGGAGAGTCGGGATTTGAGAGACTTGGGAGTTGAGAGTGTTGTGATGCTTGTTAAATACTCGATGGAATGAAAATCGAATCAGATACCAACACTCGTTCGCAGACATCATTTTCAGATTCTGTTATTCCTGTTCTATTCACAGCGACAGAAGGGGCCAAATGACTAACTGGCTGGCTGACTCAGGCCATCAATCAGACAATCACTTAATTAACTACTTCAAAGTCAGTCGAAGCAACAACTTGAACAGACATGGGCCATCTTGGTTTGGTTTGCCAACTTTGAATTGTTAGCGCTGCTTTTTGTGGCATCATCGATTGAAAAAGTTGTATTTAACTCAATCGAACCGCAAGCCTGGCCAATACCATTTTGGCATTTCGACAGTCAGCAAATCAATGCTATACAACGATAAAAAATACGTTTGATTAAGTGCCATAACGTATGCCCTAACTTTTCAACAAATAACCAAAAACGTGGTGTAATGCAAGTTATTATAGTATATAATTCAATGTGTAAGTTTGCATTGTAAACAAAATATATTTTGTTATTTGCCAAGTTTGATGTTTCAATAAATTTGATTGGATGGGGCATATATGAGTGTGTGCATATAGGTACGTGAGGTACCTGTGGCAGATCGGAAGTGGTTGGAAATAAGGCAATTGTTTGGTAAGTCTTAACTTAAGTAATATGGAAATTTTTAGCCACAGCTCCTGATAGTGTGTCAAAAGTAAATATAAGTATGTATTTCAGATCTGGCAACAAATTTTGTTACTTGTTTGTTGTTCGTTCGAACGCAATTTGCTGAAAGCCATGAAGTTTGTTTGTTTTCACAACTTCCTTGGCTTGGCATTTGGATGGAAACTGACCTTAGTTTCTTTCTCCCACAAAAGGTACGGTAAATTACAATCCTACCCAGAGGGATCACATACAGAAGCTATCTCTAATGCACAATAAATGAAGCTCGAATACGTGACACTTAGCAGCTTAATTAAAATGAAATTCACTCTGTCTTCGACTTTCACTCTCTCTTGTTAAATTTATCTCTCGATTCTCCCTTCTTTTTGCCTATATCTCTCTTCCTCTAAGGCTTTCCTAGCAAAACTGACCCTGAGGTGTGTGTACTCATTGGACCTGGAAACGCAAAGTCAGCAAGTTTATTCATTTAATTTTTTTTTTTGCAAACGTTTGTTAATTTTTGTGTTTGACCATAAAATTATATGAGCTTATGCAATTTTGTTGTTAAATGAAAAAATATGCTTCCACATTTTTGCTATGCAGCGAAATGTGATGTGAGTGAAGTGAAATTCATAAAGCAAAATAAATATAATGAAATAAGTATGTATGAAAGGAATAACGTTGCTTAGATTGATGCATACTTGAAGTACTTGTATTTATTTTACTTAATTGAATTTTTGACTTTCGGCAAGGAGCACTCAAAAAAAGTTTTGTGCTCTAGTACTGACAGAAGCAATCGGAATTGTAAAAAGAAATCAAAAGAAAATCAATAGTACTCAATGAATAAATAGATATACATATAGATAGATATTTATATAGGTATATATATAGATATATATATATGTATGTATATAGAAGATACACTCAACCTTAAGAGTTTGAATGCATTTATCAATCAACTTGTTAATTAGTGAATAACATAACTTTGAGTACACATAATTCATGTCTTTGATTAATCTCTCATCAAATATGCTGACACGTAACACACATAGCAAACATGACACACATACGTACACACACACACACACACACACACACAGATATAGATACATATATACTATAATATACCATGTGCATGTTGATTACGTGAAATGTTAATTTTCTATTTTGAAAATCCCAACTTCAAGGATACGCGCATGTCGTGAGCTATTTTTAGGCAAAGTCCACAACATAACGGCTTGAATGTGATTATGTGTGTGTGCATGTGTGTGTGTGAGAGGTCTAAAACTGGCGACCCAGAAAAGCAGATAGCAGATAGAAGATAGCGGATAGCCAGACAGGCGTATACTGAAGTATGGCTCGAGGGCCATTTAAAGCATAGGAAAACTATTAAAATTTATGCGTGAATGTGCCTAAAAGCAACAACAACAATGCAAACAATGTCGACAACATAAAGACAAAATGTCGCGCGACCTACACTCATGCACACACACACACAGACACACACACACACACACTATATAGTATATATAAAGAAAAGAAACATGTTAATGCTGTCGACGCTTGGGAGTGACAGGAGAATTTTCGGTTAGGTGTCATGGCCCAATGAAGACGGCACACCTGCTGACACGCTTTAGGCCAACAATAGGAGTGTCTTGAATGCTGCAGGGGTTGTAATTCACAGAAATCCAAACCACACACACACACGCATACTTAAGCCAAGCTGTGTTATCAATGCCTAAAAAGCGTAAAAATACCAACAAAAACAATAAGGGAAAATTACTTTCTGGAGATATAATCAAACAAATCGTTTTATAGCCAGTTTAAGGCGCCAGAACTTACAGTAATCGCAATAAGTTAAAGACATTTAAGCCATAAGCTCTTAACAATTAAAAGGCTTAAAGCCCAGAACAAACACAAAGTAAAAACAACAACAATGTATGTAAATGCTTACCAAGATTTTCAGATTTCTTTTGTTTTAGATTTGTTGATTTTTGTTGTATTTTTTGTTGTTATTTTGTTGTTTTTTTTTTTGTTATTTGTATCTTTTTGTAGCCAGGCCACACGGCCGCACTTAATGCCTTCAAGTTGTAAAACACTTAGCGGTTATTTTGTTGTTCTTTACAGACACCACCAAGAGACTGACAGAGTGAGAAAGCGAAAGAGAGAAAGATAGATAGAGAGAGAGAGAGAGAGAGAGTGAGAGTGAGTGAATCCTCACAGCTGCAAACTCAGCGCGTGCCAAAAATTGTTGTGCAGATAATTTAAAGCAATTTAGGTGCAAATTTGCTACGTTTTTAGCCTGATTCAGTTTGTGTTATCGCGTTACTGTGTGTGTGTGCTCGTATATGTATGTGTGTGTGTGTTTGTGAGGGTGTCTGTGTGTGTGTGTAGGTTTGGCGCGCACAGGTGTGCAACAGACGTGAGTCTCGCGAAGTGAACAAATCTCTTGCCTTGCCACGACAAAGTGAAAGAAAGCCCGCCAGGCAGCTGAGGCAGGAGCGTGCACAACCGACAGGAGCAAAGGACAACGCACGACTGTGGCCACACGAATGGCAACTCCGACGGTGACGCCGACGCCGACGCCAACGCTAACGCCAACGCCAACGCCAGCGCCGACGGTGACGAACTAGAAAAGCCGAATACTAACAACAACAACAACAACAACAGCAACAACAGCAACAGCAGCAGCAACAGCAACATCAGTAACAGCAGCAACAGCAACAGCAACAGCAGCAGCAACAGCAGTTGCTTTATAGCTCATTGGCACAGAGTCGTCGGCATTTGTTGAAAGTGAAATAAAAAAAAAAAAAAGAATAAGTAACAAAAATAGCAGCAGCGGCGCCAACAGCGACTGCGACTGCGGCGACAGCAACAAATAAATCGCTAGTAGATTATTCGTGCTGGCACTCATTTCATTCACCCCTCCCCCCCCCCCTTGTCGCCTCATGCTCCTTAACCACTTTCACTTTTTTACTCCAGCTGCCCGTTTCCGTACCGCGACGGCACCGCCACCCATACACTCCCATACACTATGTTTTCTCCTAATTTTCTTGCTTCTTGCTTCAATTTTTGGTATTTTTTTTTGGTTTTTTTTTTGTTTGGTTATTAGAAGCGCGCCTGTGTGTATGCTACGAAAAATTGACAGCCCCCAAAAAAAGGGGACACATTCGCCTCACTTGTTATTATTTTTGTTTTGTTTTTTTTTTTTGTGGAGTAAGTAATTTTCGCTGTTTCTATTTAATTTATGACTTGTGTTTTTCTTGTGTTTCCAGTGTTTTTGTTGTGCATTTTTTATTTGCCTTTTATTAATTTGTTTATTTGTGCAAGAGACGATGCTCATTTCCCACCACCCCCCCCCACCCCTTGATGGGCTGCCAACTCACTCTCTCTCTTTCTTTCTCTATCTCTCTCTTTCTTTCCCCCTATCTCTCCCTTTCTCTCTCTTTCTCTTTATCTCTTTCTCTCTCTCAATCTCAATCTTTTTGTTATCCCGCTTCTTTTTTTAAGCGTTACTTTTTATGGGCTTTTAATACAAACTCATGCAGTTGCACACACACACACACACACACACATTTGCAAATACAGAGATAAACTCAAACATACACACACACACACACACACACACAAGAAGACACACTTAGATAGACAGCTTTATGCACTGCTCCACGCATGGTTACCTACACGCAAACACACCCACAAGCACACACACAACCACACACACATACATTCTCACACACAAATTCACATACTCACATAAACATACGCACACTCATATGTATCTAATACGATTTGCGTTTGTGTGTGTGTACGAGTGGCTTCCTGTTGCTTTGGTCCAATGTCTGTAGATATCCCACGCGCGTGCTGAGATCTCCAAGTGCACTGCTAGAAATTTATAGACCCTAGAGAGCATATATGTTGCAATAAAATTATTTTTATGAAAATTTAAATTATTAATAATGTCATTAAGTAGCCAAATAACTAAAAATGTGTGCAATAATAACAATAAACGACCACAATAACTTTATTTAAATATTTAAGAGCTACTCCAATAAGAGGTGTTATTTTGCCATAGGTAGAATACACTGTTAAAGATAAATACGCTCTTTTTAGAGTGGTCATTATAGTCATTTGGTTGATGTTGCTTTCCATTATTAACGCCATATCTGTCTTTTTAAAGTAAATTTAAAATCTGCTCATTTGAATTAAGAAATTTCTTTTTTAAATGAATATCGAAATAACACCTCTTATTGGAAATCCCTTTAAATGTACATGTCCATGGCTATGAATATTATAAACATTATTATAAACACTTTAACATTATTAACCATATTTTTTTTTTTTTATTAATTGTTGCATTTATATTGTTTGTTTATGTCGACTTAATCCTTTAATTTAACTCAAAAAATTAAACTTTTCTTTAAACATTTAAATAACACCTCTTATTGGGAAGCAAATTTATATACTTTGTAGAAGTTAATGTTTTTGATTTTTTTATTATTTTACTTTAATTATGTACATAGCTCGGGCTCTGTATATTGATTAAGTATTTAAGTTGCACTGTATTTTTTCATTTGTATTATTTGTTGTTTTTATTTTCTGTGGTTTATCCGTATCATTTAACTAAAACAGTTGTCCTTTTTTTTAATTTCAAAATAACACCTCTTGTTGGAAAGCCCTATATATAAATTATACATGATTATGCCTTTATGTATTGCAAAAGTTTTTAAGTTGCACTTTGTATTTTTTTTCTTTTTATATTTTGTGCGATTTAAGCTGCAGCTAAGTTTTAAAAGTTCTGCTCCATTTTCTTTGAGTGCACTAGACATCGCCACTTTGTCTAGTCCGGGTTCCTGTCAATGTCGTTGTCAGCGAAATTGTTATTGCTGCTGCTGTTGCTGTTGCTGCTGCTGTTGCTGTTGCTGCTGCTGTTGATGTTGCCTTTACCCCCTGTTGCATGCCCAGCTACAAGACTAACTACAACAACAACAACAACAGCAACAACGTCTACGATGTCCTTTAGCTCGGTTAAGACTTTTCTCGTTTGTTTTTACTTATAATGAACTTCAGCTTATACGAGCATAACGTTGATGTTCATTTTATGATTTTGTCATTCTCTCAATTCCCTCAATTCCCTCAATTCGCTCAATCCTGTGGCACTTCAAACTGTTTTGTTAGCAATTTGAGGGCTGTTTGCGTTAACTAAAAATTTGATGCGGCCGCTTGTTGCTCACTCGAGGCAAGTGCCACAAAATAACCCATACACCCATACACTCATACACTCATACACTCATTCAGTTAGTCGCATAAAGCTCTTGCACTACGTACTGTAGTACTCGCACTTTTGATTTACTGCTGCTAGCCACTTAATAGACCACAAAAAAGTATGAGCCAAAGACCATAAACCACCAACAGCGACAACAGCAACATGGACAACAACAACAACAACAACAGCAACAACAACAGCAACAACAAGAGCACCAACAACAGCAACAACAACAGCAACAACAAGAGCAACATCAACCAGCAAATGGCCACAAATGACACGTTTGGTGTTAAATGGAGGTCACCAGTTGCCTCTTTGAATGTATTTGTGTGCGTTTCTGTTGTCGTGTGTGTGTGTGTGTTTGTGTGTGTGCTTGTTTGCTTGTTTGTGCCAGTGTCACAGTTACAGCTAAATTGTTTGTACAACATGCATGTACAGCAAACATAAATCCCATTGAGCCAGGCAACAGCCGCAACGATAACTAAACGTGCGAAGCCACAAACCAAGCAAACACTTCCCGCTCTCACTCTCTCTGTCGCTCCCTCTCTCTCTCTCTCTCTCTCTTTTTCTCTCACTCTCTTCCACACTCTCTCCCACTTTCACTCTCTCTGTCTCCTTCTCTCTAGCACCCACATTGCATCCACTTCATCACACTCCATTTCTGCATGCCCAGCAGCAAGGCAATTAAAACCACTACGTGTGCTCGTATTGTGTCTACATTAGTGTGTGTTTGTGTGGGTGAGTGTGTGTGTGTGTGAACATGTTTTAGGTGTAGCTGTGCGTGACGCCTGCGCCCAAGTCAAGTTTATATTAAGCGAGGCCTTTATCAGCTCAGCCTGTGTAAGGCTCTATCGTATATACCCCTTATAGCTAATATAGCTCATATAGCTCATTAGCGCACTGTAACTGTAAATGTGAATGTGAATGTAAATGTGAATGTGAATGTGAATGTGAATGTGTGAATGTGTGAATGTGAATGTGTAACTGTAACCAAAGGCAAAGCACCTCGACAACAAACAAACAATAACAGTGTGTTCATTTACAGTAAATTGAATTCAATCAAGATGCAGCATACACAAACATACACACACTGGAAATTACACACTCACACACACACACTCATACACTCTCATACATACTCATACACACTCACACACACGCAAACATGCACGCATTCTGTCATCTGTATGTGTGCCTTAGGCTATTAGGCTGCAATCATCAGCTGTAACTTGAATCACATGCACACACATTCACACATACACACATGCATGCACACATACAAACATATACATGTAGACAATTTGTCTCGAGTTGAAAGCGCACATTGATGCAGCTTTAATTGCATGGAATCGTCACACATTGCTGGACAGCCAGACAATGCACAGCCGGCAACAGTTATCGCCCTCTCTTTCTCTTAGTCCCTGTCGGTGTCGCTGTCTCTTTTCGTTTTCCTACTCTGTGACAGGCAATAAAGAAAAGCCAATTTGGCTTTTGGCTTTCCACATGTCTGCTTACAAATGTCGAGCGGTGTGGGGCGGCAAATGCAAAGCTTTTTATGAGCACTTGTTGTGTCAGACGTTATTATGGCAGAGTTGCCACATTTCTGAGTGTGTGGAATGGAAACATTGTGTGTTGAATTTATCGGAATTGAAAAATTCAAAAGTATATAATAATTAAATAAGCACTTAACAATAAATTTGCATTTATATTATATATAAGTATGTCTAAATATAAATTTGTTAAACAATTTTAAAACAGTTTTTGTAATTAACTGCTGTATTTGCATTTTCTTTATATTTAATGTATTTAAATTCAAATAGCTTTTGCTCTTTAGTTTGGCGCTCATTCAAATCTGTTATCTGTTATCGATATTCAAAGTAAGCGTGATACAGTCACGGCAAATTATAAAAATATTTGGTATTTTAAATATCGCACATCTCTAACAGTTAGTTCATTTGCGCAGTTATCGGTGCGGCGCTCATTGCTGGTCAATTGAAAGCAAATTTCTCATTAATAGTAATTCAGAATTAACAATTACAATAGAAGGCCTTGTGTTTGTTTAATTTATACGCATATCGATTATAAATATATATAAATAAATATATATATATATGTGCTACATTTTCGACAAGCATCGTGTCACATATACGTGCGTAGTACAAATACATACATAGCAAACAACCGTTAGGTTCGTCGAATTTTCTTTGCTAGAAAACCACGTGAATTTGATTTGCCATGAATGAATCCATTGCACAGACGCCATGCATAATCTGTGGCAATTCTGCTGGACTGATGTGCCAGCGCTGCGGAGAGCCCTACTGCAGTGAGGTTTGCCAGCATACGGATTGGCAAAGGCATAAATACTTTTGCACTTCGATTCCGTAAGTATAGACACACAACCACACACACACACACACACATACATATATATGTATTGTTTGATCGCTGATATACATACATCCATGTGTAACTGTTAATTCTAAGAAAGCTCTAGCATGT
Organism: Sphaerogastrella javana; assembly: GCA_037040025.1. Lineage (NCBI taxonomy): Eukaryota > Metazoa > Arthropoda > Insecta > Diptera > Drosophilidae > Sphaerogastrella > Sphaerogastrella javana. The sequence goes on along the minus strand of JBANCZ010000975.1, from coordinate 15,669 downwards.
ATACATATATGTGTGTATATATATATAACAGCTTCAGTTGAAAAAGCTTTTGCTTCCTAATAATCCTATGCATGAATAGAATTAATTGATACGTGTTTTTTCTAGTCCTTTGGTGACGTTGCGAAATTTAACGCCTATGAAGGCTGTAAAGCAGGAGGAGCTCTCTGATTCCGAAGCAAAACCTCTCTGCGAACTTGTAGAACACGCCAATCAAAAGCGTGAGACATCAACAACGCCAGATCGCAAACCATTAGAAGATGCGAATCGATATCGTGAGATTCCGACGCCTCTTCGCAAACCATTAGAAGATGTCGATCGAAATAGTGGGATTCTATCGACAACGCCGGATCCAGCAAAAAAGGACAGTTGCCGGAAAATCAGCAGCAACACGACGCATGCAGATCCCGCCAAGTTAAGTGACGCCTGGAGAGACTGTATGAAGCCCCCGAAAGGGGAATTCTTTGAGTGTCGTGTCAGTATCGTACAGCTGGATGGTATCATATGGGTGGTCAATGAGGCTGACAGCGAAGCTCTAGAAAGCCTAACGCTCGATATGACTCAAATGATTAAGAACAGATCGCACTGCAGGATTGAGGAACTCAGTGAAGGTTGCTTGGTAATTAATTCATTCGAAAATATGGCATATAGAGCCAAAGTACTGACATTAGATGCAGAGACCAATTGTGTGCAAATACGTCTAATTGACTACGGCGGTATTGTCAAGAGTCCCATGAGTAAAATATATATGCCTATGCCACACATGGCTAGTACGAAAGCGTTTGCCCTGCAAGTTCAGATATCTGTAGCTACGAAACCCAATGAGAATTTAACATTGCGTCTAATCGGTGAGCAAACCATATATGGTGTTGAGCTTGCACAGGTGAAGTCTTGTACGATACCGCTCTATTTGCCAGTAAAACTGCTGGCCAATAAACCTCAGGTTACCGTGATCAAGACCTTTTTGCGTGCTGAAAATGAACCGGAGATTGCTTTGCTGCAAATTAAACATTCCATTAATATAAACGATAAGTTAAATGCTGCTTTGGCCAAAATGCCCGAGGAGAACATACCAGAGCCCCTAATGGAGAAATTACATAGCCGGTTCTTTGCCGCATTCACTGATAAAGGCTATCGCCGCGCTCTGTTGTTGGACATCGTGGAGCTACCCATGCCAAAGTATTTGGTCTATGAAATCGACGATGGTTGCTATTCATTAAGTGAAGACATTAGACGAATTCCCAGCGATTTAATTGAACACGCCCCACGTGTTTTTGCCGTCACTTTCGGGCAGGAACTTCGAAAAGATTGCGAGCACATCATCAAGAAACCTGGAAGTGATCTATTAATTGAATTTCAATTGGAATCTAATAACGATGATGATATACGCATGGCTCAGGCAATTCTGCTGAAATATAATGCTACCAAACATGAGAAGGTGGGCCTTGTGCGCGCAGATAGCTTTTTGGGTCGTATATCTGATTTGGGTCATAAGTATTGGCGGGAGACAGTTGAGAATCATAGCATGGTATACATTAACCATGTGGTTAGCTATCAAGAGATTTGTATTAGTTCCGTTAAGACCAAGCAATACGTTGATATATTTAAATACTTATATCCCAAATCTTCCCAATTTGGAAAATCCGAGAAAGCAGAAAGAGGAAGCACTGTGCTAGTTGCTAGTCAGTCCCCAGGATATTACCGTGGACAGGTAAGTACTCAAAGCATTATGTTGTTACTAAATTAACATAATTCCATTTGGTTTAGGTCACCGGCTTCGAAAATGATCACTACATGGTGCAGAACATTGACACGGGCATTACGTACAAGGTGAAGCCGTCTACCATTCGTCAGGCTAATCTGGTTGTCGAAAGTCTGCCTGTTATCCATTGCCGTGCTAAGATAAAGACCATCTGTAACATACCGACATCTGCAGTGCCAGAAAATACCACGGGCTTTCACCCGCTTCACAAATACTATATATCGAAGACAGAGCTGAAGGTCGAATTCTTCGACGACGATTGTAGCACTCTGGATTTAATGGACTATACACAGGATCAGCCTTCATTGATGACTCGGATGCTACCCATGATGTTTACACCTAATGCCATCAAGTTATCTCCATGTATTGTTAATTATGAAACGCTCGAGACAAAGTATGTAGATGATGTACCATCGCTGTCATCATCAACAGTTGTTGCTCCAGCAGTTCCAAGACCGTTGCCTTCCGTTGAGAGCATTGAACGGTACTATTTCGACAAATTGGAGCATAAAATTATTCCGCTTGGTTACAAAATGCTCATAATTGCCTTAAATGTGGACAGTCTAGTCGAAACTGGATATATTACTGCGTGCTACATTGCAAATGAGCAAGAAGCTGAGAATTTCCGGAACCTTCAGGACCTCGTGGCCGCCTTAGGAAAAAAAAGCGAGCTTAAGCTTGGATATAAACCGAGGTAAGCGATTGCCACGTAATATTAATCAAACAGTTTAACTAAATAACCTCGTACTCCTAACAGAGTTGGAGAATTGTGTCTGGCACTTTTTGCCGAGGACGATTGTTGGTATCGTGGCGTTTGTCTTGAAATTTGCGATGAAAAAGCCAAGATTTTGTATTTCGATTTTGGAAACTCTGAGGTGCTTTCTCTAGATCATATCAAACCTTTTCCATCAGAATTGATGCAACCAATTTTGGCTACAAAATGTTATATACATGGTGAGTGTTTCGTAAGTTGTAACATAATTGGACCCTGTGTTTAAAAACACAAAAGGCAGAGGAGGCGTGGCAGACCACATAAAAGTATATAAAGTATATATATTCTTCATCAGGATGAGAAGCCGAGTCGATTGAGCCATATAGGAATAACATGTGCAATTTTAAAAATATAAAGTTTTGATTAAGGACATACATCAATATTCACATTATACATCTACTGTCGTTTTCACGTTTCGGATACCTGGCCCCACTTCCCCACAATTGGATACCAAAACAGCAAATTGCATTTCCATGCGCTACTTTTGAGCTAGAACGTTGTGCTTTTTCACATATGTGCTGAATTTCATTATGCACCGTCTCTCATACTACAATTTTGGATATCTATCCATAATCCCCCACTGCGGGATACTGTAAAGTTTTAAATTGCGTTACAAGTCGCAATTTTGAAGCTAGAACGTTGTGCTTTGGAACAAATATCCAAAATTTCATTACACGTCTGTTTTTATATAGATCACTGATTAATGTTATCGATTATCGATATTAATTATCGAAATCGATAGTCGATAAAACTATACTCCAAAAATCCATATAACACAGGAAAAACTTTTCTGCTCTAAAAATTATTCTGCCCCGAAAATACTATACAGCCCCCAAAAAACTAAACACAGGGTCCTTACTGTCGGGCCAGTCCCTACTGTTGGATATTTTTTAATGTTATAATTGATTATATTTTCAGGTTTCGATAAATCGAAGAATTTCTTGCGTCTAGAACTGTCACTTGCATCTGATAATAAAATTGAATGCAACGTTTTAGAAAGTTCAATACCTAAAACGCGCACAATTAAAATTGCAAACTTGGATAAGATATTGTCCCAGGAACAATCCGTTTAATCACAAGAAACTTACATATATTATTAATTAAACCTGACGAACATATAACTATTTTTATTTAACAACAAAAAAGTATACACATATTGTTTATTATGATGTACTTATATATAGTTTTGTAAAACGACAACATGAATAAAGTCAATTTTTTACGTTTAATGTTATTTATCATTTTTAGACTCAGTTTACAAAACATCCAACCATTTGCCTGTAAAAGGCAGATGGAAGTGTGGCTAACACCATAAGAATATACTCAATAGTATTCCTGATCAGGAAAAGAAGTCGAGTCCATTCGGCTATGTCCATCTGTCCGTCTGTATGATAATATCGACAATCGGCACCAACCATATACGACTATCGATAAATGACGTCGATGTTACGCACAACAGCAGCACCACAAAATTTTGACCCACAGAAAATGACGACAAAAGGCAGCAGAAAGCAAATATTTTTAAACAAACTATTTGTGTAGATTTTTCAGACACTGATTTGTTAGTATTCTATATGGAACAGAGTTTCTGGGTGTTGCTGCTGTCCAATAAGCCGGTACCGATTATCGATTGCCAATCGCCGATTATCAATACTATTCAAATTCGACCCCAAAATATTATATTACAATAAATTTCGAAATAACAAAGATATTGTAAACTATAAATATTTAAAATATGCATTATAATTAACATCAAAACAGTGTTACATAAGAGATTACATACAGGTCAGAGATCAGCACAAGATTGACTAGTTACAACAATGATAACAACAAAATACATTTACTGCTTGAGTTTGCTTAGCAACTCGTCCAAATGATTAATATTGCGCACAGCTATCAGGCCGTTTGCATTCCGCCTCCAATCAGAAGCAGATTCTTCTGTATTTGCTTCAGGCGAAAGGTAATGAAGTGGCACGGGCTGCTGCTTTGCTACGGTAGCTTCGTAGTCAAGAATGTTGCCGCCCAGGGCGCGCAGAATGGCTTGAGGAGCACAAGTATCCCATTTGAATGTGGAGCCTTTGCTGAGCACGTAAACCTTGGCTTCGTTCATAATCACTTTCAGAGCCTTGTGGCCAGCTCCTGCTGCAAAGGCCAACTCGTATTTTAAATCGAGCAAATGCCGATGTATAACAGGCATTTCGGACGCAGATAATACGGCAATATTGTGCTGCTTAGCATCAGTTTCGCCGTTGCCAGTGTCACAGTTGTGAGCCTGTAGGGTGGGCAAACAGACGCCCCAAAACAGTGATGTAAGGTACACATGATTGTCCAGCTTAGTGCCAAAAGGCTGTGCAACAATACCCATAACAGGTACACCTGAGTCACGTTCGTAAACGCCAATGAGCACGGTAACACAATCCAGTCCAGTGGAGCTAATGCCCGGAAAGTCTGTGAATATGGAGTCACCCGCAATGTATTCGGCAGTGGCATCTGAAAGGTTATCAATTATTGAAAGTCAATATAGATTATACCAATACATACCAATGGGATCTATCCAGATTCCTAAATTATTGTAGTCCAATTCAGGTAGCTTCGGTATATTGCCCAGCTTGGGGCTATCATAGACAACAACTCGATGTACCTCAGCAGCCAATGCCTCAGCTGCCGATTCATATCCATTGAGCACTACAGCCAAGCAGGCTGCAGTTGCACTTTCTGTCTCGCCCACGGCTATGGTAACAGTCTCATTCAGTTTGTTTGTAAATTTCGGTGATTCCTCGCCAAGTATATGCTCTTGCATGGCTGGGAACAGTTTTCCAACATCGTGTTTTATGGTTTCCTGTATTAGCACGTCAGCCAAGGTTTTGAAATCATGGTCAAAGCGTTGATTAGCCTCCTCTCCAATCTTCTCCTGCACCAGCAACGCCAACAAATCCGCGTTCGAGCGACAAACGCGTGCAATATTCGACGCTTTTTCTGCACAATTAATAAGAGTGCGCAGTAAATTGTTGTCATTAGCCATAATTCGCTAATATTCCATGCAGATATTGCACTAAATTGCGTTAAAATCGTTTTCGGTGCTCGCTTCTACGGCTTCATTTTATTAACTTGGGCGCATACATATTTCGATATGTTATACGAGTTATCGACAACCGCCACAGCTGACATTGCATGTATCGATATTTAACGCGATAGCTGTGGTGCTGCTAACCTGTTCCAAAGAAGATAAGATATAAATAAATTTGAAAAAACACGTTTATTTTCAATACAAGCAATATTAATATTAAATAATAATATTTAGATAAATATACCTTCCCAAAAATATAATTGTATTTATAAATAAATATTATGTATTATTCAATAGGAAGAAGTTATAACAGAATAAATAACGGAGGGCTGTTAATAGGTAAAAATGTTAATAATATGAGATTAATTTCTTATTTACTTAATTCAACGTATTTTTTTAACAATTAATTAATTGTTTCAAGACTGATGATGAGAACATTACATCTCTAGCTAATAAGTATATAAGATTTCACAACTTTATTCGTTCAGTTTTAATTGGCAATTAATAATTACGCACTCACCGCCCCATTTAGCGTATGTACCCAACCCATGAATCATGCCAGGAAAAAAAAACTACAGTAAACATACACATACATACACATGTTTATATGTATACCCTTGATGCTGCTCTGGTTGATGTCGCTGTTGCTGTTGCTCCTCGTCTGCTACTCATGGCTGCAGCATAATTTGCACCCGATCTTATCGACGAGCATTGCTAATGATTCGCATTAATGATGCTGAATACATCGCTTGCTCTCGCTCTCGCTTCAACTGCCCTGCAACGGCATCATCTTCCGAAATGAGACCATCAATCAGCTTGTGCCGCAGCAACAGCAGCAGAAACAGCAACAGCAACAGCCACTGCCAAAGCCAGAGCTGGAGTCAGAGTCAGAGTCAGAGTCAGAGCCAGAGCTGGAGTCATTCTCCTGCTGTCGCACATCCCAAGTGCTTGCCTGACGCATTTGCATATAAATTGCTGCTAATGTCGCGCTATCAAAGTGACTGCATCAATGTGGCAACGTCGACGCATTCCTGCAATGCCAGCGTTGCCATGCCGTTGCCATTGCCTTTTCCTGGCCATGCCCTGTGCTGCATTGACTGTGCCCTACGGGCCAACCGTTCATCCAAGTATTTTTCTCTCTATCCCTCTCTCTCTCCCTATCTCTCCCCTCTCTCTCTCTCTCTTCTGCTTGGCTTATGCTAATTTTCCCATGGCATTGCCAGCGTAGAAGCAATTGATGTTTGGATAACGTTGACTTGATGACTTTGCATAATTTACGCCGCGAGATGCAACTGAAACATGTTGGCATCTTTGGGTTAATTTTTCACTCAAACGCACGCGTTGCATTTAATGTGTTAATATTCATGCGGGAAACAGTCGATTGGCTCATCAAAGGGTTACATTTGGCATATGGTCAATACATAGATTCAATAATTCTCATACTAAATATATAATATTTTAGAAAATTTTATTATTATTATTATTATTATTATTTATTTTTTATTTTATTCAAACATTTGTTTAAAAAACAATAACAAAATTGATGATGATGTCGTTTGTCGTTGCCTTGGCAAGTTCGCTGCCCAAGTCTTTTGTTGTCACCATATATATACATGTATAAAGAGAGAAAAATCGAAAATATTAAACAAATATATTCATTTAAACTGTGTTGTGCTTCACCACACTACACATGTTTAGTTGTTTCTTCTATTTCTGTTTCTATACATAAATTTCAGTTTCGTTTGTGTTTTTCGTGTTGCCAATGTTTTGTGTACCCTTTGCAGTGTCTAACAGCCTTTTAATTAATCGCTTTAGCTAAACAAATTCTTAATGAGTCTTTAATTAATCGCCAAAGCGAAATATAAGCCAGTCGTCGCATCTATCGATATATATAAATATTTAAATTTGTTTGTTGTGACTTGATTTCTGTTATGGCCACAATATATGCGCTTGCTTATGTTTATGTTGTTGCTTTAGTTGTTGTTATTGTTGTTGTCGTTGTTGTCGTTTGTTGCTGTTGTTGGCATCAGCTCCACCCCTGAGGTGTTTTCAAACTAGTTTCGAGTTGCTTCCACAAATTTGTTTGCTTTTATCATTATCATTTGATGTGCTGCTTGGCTGTTAGCTTGATTATTAAGATGCCACAACAGCAAACTAACAATGTCGATAACTGTTTTAAATTATGCGCCTCATTTCGATCGCTCGATTAACCGATAGACTGCAATAACAACAGCAATAACAATAACAAAAACCTGTCCCATCCCGCATGCCCCTTGCCGAATGGGGGGCGTTGCCAACGGCCATGAAAAATTGCTTATGCTCAAATACCACGTATCAGCTGATTGTACCAGAGCAGTTTGCTCCATAAATTGAAGATTGGTGACATTCTCTGGCACAGTGAATGCACCACAAAATATCTGCCCATGGTACTTGGAACGAGTTCCATTTACCCGTTTACGATTGGCCATAATTGACCATAAACCGTGCGGAGGCCACAGTAGATGCATTTATGGCCGAGGGTGTCTATTTCACCAATTGCAGCGTTTGAGTCCGATTCGGAGTCTGAGTCGATTATATACTAGTTTGCCCTAGGAGCAATCCAATTCGGTTAGATGTATTCTAATTATACAGACTATGAATAGTTAGAAACTCATTTCAAAGTAAGCTCTATTAAATAATTTCAATAAAGCTATATATGATGCTGGCAGACATCATCTAGATCGAGCAATATGTGCTTTGGGTAGATATAGAAATCGATTCTTTATCAATATATCAAGTTTTTGGTTTTTATTTGCCCACGCCCACCATAATTGACAGCCAAAGAATTCAAATTGGTTTAACTGCAGGCTTGCATTACTTTAACATTTGACCAGAGATTGAACGGAAATCGAATTAGATGCTGGAAAAACAAATCTGTTACTGTTGTTGCCTTGCGATGAGTGCATATAAATTTTATGCGTTTTTCGCATAGTTTGCCATTTTTGCCACTTTAACATTATTGTTATGATGATAAGCGAGCGATCGTTGCAGCAACCATGTCGAACGTGCTGTGCTGCGGCTTGGCTGTGGATGCCTGTGGAGCGTGAGCAAGTTCAGGTCTCACCTCTGGGCCAAAGCTGTGGGACTGGGGACTGTTCACTGTGGACTGTGGATTGTGGACTATGGACTGCGACTGGGGACTGTGTGTCTGCCAGTGCAGAGTCATGTTCAATGGTCAATGGATGAGCGAATCCCAACGTGCGCACTCTGCCTCCCCCTGTCTACTCCTTTCCTGTTGTTATTCTTTCTCTGTTTGCTGATCTCAGCATCTTGGCGTGATCTCTGCAGCTCCATAGCTGTGTGGCTTGTTTGGCTTTCCTTCATATTTAAAACCATTTCATTTTCTGCGGGGCCAGAGTGTGAATATAATTTAATGTGTGTATCTCTCCCACTCTGCCACTCCCTCCCTCTTATTCTCTCTCTCTTTCTCCCTCTCTCTCTCTCCCTCCCTCTCTTTCTCTCTTTCTCTCTCTCTCTCTGTCTCTCTCTCTTTTGCTCTTCCTTTCTCTAGGTGTCTGTGTGCCATTTTCAATATAGCATTCACTGCTTGTAGCTTTGTTTCTTTCACTCCCCCCTCTTGCCGATTGCTGTTATTATTTATTGTGCTTGATTGGTTTTCAAGCGATCATAAAGTAAGTGATCGTCGTTTTGGGTCGTGTAGTTGGCCCCGTCGAGTCTGTGGCAATTGTGGCGCTGTCTGTTGCCATTGAGTTGGTTCTGCACTGGCGTTAATATGTAGATTTTCGCATATTGGAGGCGTTTTAGTTCGAGATTTATGCGCCGGTCAATGTATGCTGACCCAATGCAGTTAGCAGTTAACCGATCACTGATAGCCACAATATATGTACATATGTGCTTATGTGTATGTGCTTGGCTATAGCTCCATTTGAGGCAACATCCTGCTCCAACTCCCACACGCAATACTCGCCTGCTGATGGCCTCGAACAATTTGGCATTAACATTTAATTGACATTGATGATTGTGGCACTGGACAAGTCTGAGAACGAGGCTGCTACCTGTGCAACAGTCAACAGTCAACAAGCTACAATCAACTAGCAACCAGCAACTAGCAACAAGGCATCGTGCTTGGAATTGAGAATGGGAATGGGAATGCGAATGCGCATGGCCAAGAAATTATTAAAAATCATATTGGGCCAAGCTAAAGCTTTGCTGCCTCAATGCCAACCTGACATGAAGAAGACATACAAATAAATTTGTGGCACTTGCAGACAGCCAACACACACAAGTTGCAAGTTGCCAGTTGGAACAGCAGCAGCAGCAACACCACCACCACCTCGACAGTTATAGCGTTTCTAGCGCCAATCGCTCACAGAATGCTGCTCAGGTAAATGCTCAAAATCAACGCCAAGAGATGGGAGCTTCTAAAAAAGAAAAAGAAAAAAAAGAAACACACTCACTCATACATACATACACACTTCTATGAGTGATTGTTGTTGTTGTTGGTTTAGGTTGTTTATGCGCCGTATTGTGTTTTGTTTTCGTTTGCTTTAAATGAACGTTATTAAGAGATGCTTATCTCAGAGTGATTTATTCATTAAAAAGGCATTTATTAGCCAGAAACAAGGCACTGCCAATGAATGCATGCATGGGTGTGCGTGTGTGAGTGCCAACTCACACCTTTATGCACAACAACACCAACACACACACACACATACACTCACTTACTCACTCACACACACACATACACACATGCTTATGAGCGACACACATTTGGGTTTTGACCATTGCCACTGCGGCTCGTTTGCTGTCGCCTCATTTGCGCAACATTAAAATGCAAAAGCGTGTTTATTCCTGGAAAAACTGCACAAACTAACACACACATACACACATATGAGCCGTCTTCCCTCCCTTGGCCTATAAATTGCTTTTGGCCAGCTGTGCTGTCGGCTTGGCTTGCATGCCTTTTGTTTTATTGACTTGCATATTTGCAACGCCGCACAATTTTTTGATGTCTGTGTGCGTTTTTAATCACTTAATTAGAGAATGCTTAATTGTCATGGGGGCACTGAAGTTATGCCAAATTATGCAAAAGGTGTGCACTGACACACACACCGTGTGTGCGAGTGTGCAAATGTACGAGTGTGCGAGTGTGCGAGTGTTTGTGCAGGAAATGCGACACGTAAGCGCGTGCAGCTAGTTCGTGTCTTGAGTCTTTTGTTTGCTAGGTGCAACACAGTGCGTGCGCTGCTTAGTCAAAGCCTCAAGGTGCCAAAGTCGTTAGGCGTTGGCTAATAGAACACAATAGTACATGTCACTACGCTAGTACATATTAGCGCTGAAGAACAAACTAACAAATAAGTACATTATTACCATTTCGATATATATTAAAATTAACGCAAGGTTTTAATTTGCCGCCATCAATGGAGGAGTAAAATAAATGTCGATAGCTGATAGTTTAGGATTAGTACAAATAAAGCATTGAACTATAGAACTACGTGTCTTCATGATTGCAACAAATAGTGAAAAATAACAATTTTTAATTAGTTAATTTCCTACAAAATATGATCGGAATAGTGTTTTAACTTTGTCAACTGTGATCGTGTCATTTGATACGATTATAATTTGTTTTGTAGGGTTATTTGAAATCACAATTAAACAAATACGCATGCAATAAAGCAGATTAACAATGCATCAACGAAATTTTGCCACATTATATATTATTATTATTCCATATAATATCCCATAAATAACCCTATCTTTTTATATTTTCAAAGAAAAACTTGAAATCAATCTATTTAATTCGAATCTTCATTCTGGGACATTAATTTTGGGACACTCTATATAAAAGTAAGGTGTAATTTTTTTTGTACGTTTTTTCAAATCCTCGAAACAGACCAAATAGTCCCTTTCCGGTAGGGCCATGAGCGCCCTCGTCTCCCCGGAGTGGTCTCTTGAGTTTTGGGAATAGCCAGAAGTCACACGGAGCCAAATCAGGAGAATACGGCGGTTTCGGAACAACATGCGTCGAATTTTCGATCAATTGGTCACGAAAAACCAGTGAAAAATTAAGGGTTTTCAGTACCAAACAAGATTGGACTTTTCGTAGACCCAAATGGTCTTTCAAAATGGTTTTCACAGATCCTTCTGATGTTCCGATCATATCAGTAAGGTCTCTAACAGTCAACCGACGATTTTTGAGCACTAATTCCTTCACTTCATTGACGTGTTGGTCATGTGTTGACGTCGATGGTCGACCGGAGCGCTCCAAGTCATCAACACGTTCCCGACCCTCTTTGAAGTCTTTGTACCACTTATAAACATTTATCTGGGACATGGTAGAATCACCAAAGACCTTCCGCAACATCTTCAACGTTTTCGCAGCCGAAATTTCATTCCGCAAACAAAATTTGATGGCACTTCTCTGCTCAATTAAATCAGACATTGTAAAAATCGACAAATGCACTCTTGATCGTTTGGTAAACACATGCGTAAATATATTACTGATACTGACATTGCCATGAAACTACCGCCAGATGTCAACAGTCCTGCTAACTCAAGAAAAAAAAAAATAGTCCGCCATCTTAAGCCCGCGAATTTTAAATTAAAAATTCTCCTTACCTTTTGCTCACAGTAATATATGCACATTCACATTATACATCTAAAGCTAGAACGTTTTTCTTGGGAACATATATCCAAAATAACATTATACCCCCATTATCTTATAGATTACCAATATTTCCGATATCGTTCCAATTTCCGAATAACGATATTGATTATTGATACTAATTCTCAAAATCGATTATCGATATAACTGTACAGCACCGAAAATACTATACTACTTCGAAAAACCATACCGTACCGGAAATACTATTCTGCTCCAAAAATTCTTATTATTAGTTTAGTGGGAAGTTCTGCAGTGCGGCCCGCTGTGCTACAGCTGTGCTACAGCACATCCCACAGCCCAATTCCAGGACGTCCTCAGCATTACAGAATCTACAGCTGCTACTACGTTCTATACCTAGCTTGCATAGGAGAGCTCAAATTCTACAGTGGCCGGTCAGAAGATCGGCGAGCATTCTTAGAGGATTTTTCCCTAGATGGGCTAGTTTTTTGAATCTAGTGTTACTGTGGACCCCGAGTAGAATTTTGGCTAAGCCCTTGGGGATCGTTTCAGTAAGATAGCGTTAGCGATCCCTTTTTTCCCCTAAGGTAATTCTTGATCATGGGTTCAGGTCGTATTAGATCATTAGAAGCACCGGTTCTTGCTAGCTTGTCTGCTGCCTCATTGTCTGGTATGTTTTTGTGTCCCGGCACCCAACGGAGGGTGAGCTTGTTGAGACTGCGTAACTGGTCAAGCTTAAGCCTTGCTTCAAGTACAAGCTTTGACTTAATTGTTGTACTACTGATAGCTCTAATAGCTTGGCTATCAGACAGAATGGCTATCTCCCTATTCACAAAGTTTCTGGGCGGGTTTATCTCTGCACATCTACAAATAGCGCACACGTCAGCTTGGAAACATCAGAAACTTTTGCCCTGGGCCCTACATGGACCATGGCACAGGCCATCCATCGGTATACCACACGATTGTGTGGGGTTTCATAGGACGTATTTCACTCATTGTGGTCTAGAAACGAAACTCAGGTAGCATGTCATCTCTAGGGAAGTGAATCAGAGGAGATCCGTTCCAAGTTGGTCTGCATCCATTCTGCTAATTATGAATTCTCCTATGATATAATGGAGTGGCGTTAGCTCCATTAGTACCTCTAGCGCTGCTGTTAGGCAGGGCTTCATAGTTCCTGTCATGCAGATAGAGGCTAATCTCTGTATTTTCTCTTGTTACCATTGCACAGTAATGAGTTTAGCGCGGTGACCCCACGCAATAGCCCCATAAGTAAGCATCGGCTTTACTATCATATGATAAAGCCATCTGACAATAAAGGGGGACAGTCCCCATGACTTTCCGACTATATTTCTACATGCATAGAGTGCTCTTGTGCACTTGTCTATGGTGATCTTTATGTGCAGATCAAATTTTAGTCTGCTGTCGAATGTAACCCCAAGGTACTTGACTTCCTTACAGGGTTCGATTACACTTCCAGTGAGGGCAATTTTCCTCATTTTCTGCAGCTTGTATCTATTGATGAACGGTACAATTACCGTCTTTGAGGGGTTTAAGTTGAGGCCAACTTTCCTGCACCAATTATATGTAAGCTTTAGTTCTCTTTGTATGATTTCGCAGAGGGTATCTTCATATTTACTGCGTGCGATAAGGGTAATGTCATCGGCATAGCCGATACATTGTTTGCCTTCGCTCGCGAGCCGTGTAAGGAGGTCATCTACCAGAAGACTCCACAGTAGTGGAGAGAGAACTCTTCCCTAAGGACATCCTCTGTTTGTGGCGATCGATAGAGATAGTTAAGACCATATTCATCTGCTGATGGTGCCAACCAGTTAAAACAGAGGCCTCGCCACTGTAGGGCGAATTTGACGGCGTCGTGTGACGTGTTGTCAAATGCGCCTTCAATGTCAAGGAATGCACAAGGAGCTACTTCCGTGTTTTCTATGGTTTTACTGAGCGAGGTTCTCAGCAGGTGTAACGGTGTATCAGTTGAACGACCCGCTCTGTACGCGTGTTGTGTGTGATGCAGGGGATCCTGCTTTAGCTGCGTACATCTGATGTTGTTCTTCACTAACATCTCCAGCGTTTTCAGCATAAACGATGTTAAGCTAATGGGCCTAAAAGCGTTGTGGACGGATATGTATATGAGAGCAAGGCTGCTAATCATAAACTTTCTGAGGTAAGGGAGGAGGAGATGTTTCCCATTCTGCAGGAAGGCTGCTGTCACCGAAGGCTGGTGATACCGTCTACGCCCGTAGACTTGAATGGTTTAAAAGTGCTGATTACCCATTCCAGTCCTTTATGCGTTAGCAACGCCTTGGCAGTTGCCCAGTCATTGGCCGCAGGCCTAATGCTTTTGTTGCTGCTAAGTACTCCGATAGCGGTGTTCCCTGGAAAGTGAGTATCAAATAGGAGTCTCAGATTCTCTTCTGCACTTCTGCCTTTGCCTATCTTCAGTGTTATGCTTCCTACTGGCGGGGACTTTACCATGGCCCTGTGAAGTCTGGCTGCTTCATCAGTGGTGGTCTCAATTGACTCACAGAAGTTCATATAGTTCCGTCTGTTTGCTCTACGGATCTCTCTATTGTATTCTGCAAGATTGTTTTGGTAGTTGTCCCAGTTTCCAGTACTTTTCGCGCGGTTATACAACGATCTGACGCTTTTGCGCATTAGCTCCATAAATACTATACTTCCCCAAAAATACTATTCTGTTCCGAAAATACTAAGCACAGGGTCTCTACCGTCGGGCCAGTCTCTGCTGTTGGATATTTTTAAATTTATTTAGAGACTGCACTTATAGAGTTGAGTAGAATCTTGAAATAAAGGCAATTCAATTATTTCAAAAAATACGGATACGAACACATTACAAATGTAGTAGAAGCAGTTTTCAAGATATGTATGATCGATAGTGCCCATTTAATCTATAGCCACAGAGTATATAATTCAATTGTATAATTTTATTTCATTTTTATTAATATTTGTCGTTTTTTCAGTTTTCGAGGTTTTTTAGCTCTAACGTTAATGCCGTTGTTCGCTGTAATGAATTTTTCGTGTTTTTTGTTTCGCTTTTGTTTGTTTTTTTTTTTTTTTTATTTTTTTATGAATTTATTTTCATTTTTGCTGTGTTTTGTATATATTTGTAGTTTCTACTCTTTTTCGGATTTGCGCATGAAATGGTGTCATACATCGTGATTCAAGTAAAGGTTCGTACAATCGTACTTAAGTTTTTGAAACGTCGCTGTCTTTTATTACATTTGTGTTTTATCATTCAAAAATTTCAAGCGTTAGATACGGATTTTTAAATTTTAAGAAATTTGTTTTTGCTTCTTAATGCGAAATTTTATAAAAAGCTTTATACATTTCATTTTTTTTTTCGTTCTCTCTCTCTCTCTCTCTCTCTCTCTCTCTCTCTCTCTCTCTCTCTCTCTCTCTCTTTCTCTCTCTCTCTCTCT
>JBANCZ010000974.1:0-26308 GCA_037040025.1 Sphaerogastrella javana | reverse complement strand
ATGTATATATGTGTGTGTGTGAGTGTTTATTTATTTATAGCTACGATTCTATGCAAATTCGTGTGAATACCTTAGAAATTCTTGAATTTGATTGATTTTCCTTTATTATGCTTAATATTTTGGCACTTAACTTAAGTTCTAAAAAGCTACACGTACAGTGGGTAAACCAAAAAAAAAAATGATTATAATATCGATATATTTATATATAGGTTATGTGGGATAGAGATAGATAGAGTGGGAAGTTTGACAGCAAAGTAGAGACGAAGATGGGCTTTGTGTCTGTTAGAGCAGGACGGCACATCTACATCTACGCACAGGTGCGGGCTCGACGCTGAAACCGCTTCATGCGCCGATACCAATCGTCCTTCCATTCGATAACTATCGAACGGGGACCAATGCCCAAGTAGCCAGGCGGCGCTTCCGAGTCCCGACCCAAGATCAAATACGATCTGAAAATGTAAAAATTAATCAATCATATTGAACATTAATTATGGATTTTAATCGATTATTGTGTCGATTTTTGCTAATCAATTATCAATATTTTATTTTTTTTACAGACTACTTATGTAATACCTAGAAATGTAATCGAAGTGCACACAATCGTTCTTAATAACATTTATATGTATGACATCTCATATAATTTTATTAAGTTTAGGAAGAATTCGAGAACACGCACCTGTTGACTTTGATCTTGGGACAGCGGCACTCCAAATCCTTAATCGGTATGATCCAGGTCATAGGACCCCGTTTCAGCATTGTATTCGGCATTCCATAGGCGCTGTTTTTGCTGCGCTTGAACACCGCCTGAATTTGCAGATCGTAGCGCGCCGTTTCGCTGTCGTTTGGATAATCCGAGTCCTGATCCGTATCCATATCCATGTCCATAGGCGGATTCCGTAGCGGCGACACGTTGACGCGACCGTTGCTGCCAATTACCGACCGGTACACGTACGACCCCCGTACCCGAACCGTCGCCGGCTGCTGATCCATTTCGTAATCCATGTCCTGGGCCATGGCGCGACGCCGTTCGATGCTGGCCGCCTCGCTGCTCGTATCGCGCCCAATTACTTTGGCCATTATTGCTGATTGGGTTAGGAATAGTATAATATACTATCGAATGGATATATATATCACATTTCACTTACCGTAATCTCTTTTGCAGTATTTGTTGAGGTTTAGCCTTTTGGTGCTGATTCTGCATTTTCCGCATTCTAAAGTACCAAAGATACAGAGAAAGAGAGAAAGGTATGGTTAGCAAATATCCGAACAATGTGGATTTTGTTTTCGTATGAGTTGCATTTGGATGAGTTTTGAGGCAGATCTGCTCCCGGACACGCCCACGCCCACGCCCTCGCCCTCGCCAACGCTCTGTGCGTATTTCTGTTTACAGTTTAATGGCCAAATTTATATCTTTATGGGCCATGCCAATTAGCGTGGCCAGGCGCGGCCACAGAACAGCAGTAGTGCCGAATGGTCGATTGCAACCGACACCGAGAGACCTTGTATTTGGCTTTCAAAAAAGCACCTACTTTGTCGGACAGTTTCTGTGCCTTTACGAAGTCCAACTGAAGTATTTGGGGACCTTCCAATAAATGGGATATAAATCTATATGCTACTTTCGCCTGCAACCGACATCCGAAAACGGTGCACCTTGATTTCTAACAAAATCATATATAAGGTAGATATTTTATACATAGGTACTATATCTTTCGTTATAGTCACTTGCAACCGACACCCAAGCACCTTGCTAACTTATAGGTAAGCCTATAGATTCTGAGAATTTTCAAGTTTCAGATATATACAATATATATACTACATATACAATCCGCCCGGAGACAGATCACTTGAGTAACTTTAAAGGACTTCAGTTTGAGCATTGTGGAAATTTCCCAGCTTTAGCAAAACGAACAATGCCTTTAGATTTCAATTGGTAGAAGGTATAAACAGTACCTTAAACAGGGGTCGTATTAATGCATGAGAAGTATACGAAACACGATCTACATTATAATGCATAGCCCATACAAAATTCCGATACGAATCCCCTCAAATCAGCAACTGTTTGGCCTCCAATGGGGCAATCTAAGGTCGCCATTGGATCTGCACTAAAATTAGCTGCATGCTGCATATGCAAATTGCATTGTTTGTTGTTTTAAAGGCATATTGTTGTTCTTGCTGCTATTGTTGTTGTAGCTGTTGCTGTTGCCAATGTCACAGACAACGTGACACAACAGCAGCAGGCGACGAGGCATTTACTATGCATTATATGGACCGATTGATAGAACGATCGATCGATCCATTCAACGACAGTGGCACATCAAGTAGAGCTGAGGGAAATGCTACCTAAAATGCTATATGTAGTCTCTGTTTGATATTGCCAATGAATGCACTCTTAATACCCTATACAAATATACAATTTAAATCATGATTAATAAGATTTTCATTAAAATTAAATATGAATGAGATTCGCTTAAAAAAATTGAATCTCAGTGAATGCTAGACTTTCATCAATCAAATTTGGTATGTAGTTACATAATTGCAATATTTATATAATGCATATACACATATTTAAATTTAGATAATTATTCGTGTTGCTTTGATAATATAAGATAAATATGTAGGTATTGCCATAATGAAGAAAGTTAGCCAAGTAATATGAATTTTACAAAAAAATTGAATGACTAAAATCAAAATATAAATAAATGTACGTTTTTGAATAGAGAATATTTTAATACTTATAGAGATACCTTAGATGGATAAGGTATCTCTATAAGTATTAAAATATTTCTTTCGTAATATGAAAGATATATTTGGGTTGTCGAGCACGCCCGACTCGAAGTCCACGCACTCGCATTCACGCATTCAAAATGTGAGTCATTTTGTTTGGTTTTGCGATTCACTGGGACAATTCTCCCACTTCCTGCAATCGAACAGTGGTCAGGTGGTATTTATATCGTGTCCGAAAGAGCACTAGCCACACCCAATGCATACCCTATTATCTGTGCTAATACACATACTATACTATACTATATATCGGCGGAATAGTGACTTGCTAATCATTTAATTGTGAATTGCATTAACATGTCATTAAATTTCGTATGCAAAATCAGATACGAATTTAAGAGACTGGGGGTGATTGTGTTAGGTGGAGTAGAAACTGCGGGCTGCTCCGGGCATTTTAACTAACCCTGTGTGTGTGTGTGTGTGTGTGCGATTGTGTATGGGCGGCACTAAGTTTAAATTAACTCAAACTCGACAGAATTTCAAATTAATTTAATAAGATTATCAAATTATAAATTCATAATTAATATTCATGTCGAGCAGTCTCGACTTCTGCATGCCGCACCTCTTCCACAACCCTCTCGCATGCTATCCCGCTCTAATTGTTCCACTACACAGCGCACACTATGCAAGGACTAACTTTTCCGCAGAGCGTCAAAGAGAGCAAAAGATTGGAGAGAGAGCGAGAGAGAGAGAGAAAGAGAAATAGAATGAGAGAGAGTGAGTGGAAGAGTGAGACTTTTGACCATCTTGCTAGGGCCCTGCTTGGTTCGAAGCGCAGCAAACTTCAAGTTGTACTTCCACTTCAGCTTGATTCACATCAACTTTGCGCCTTTCTTTGCTATTGACAAATAAATCTAACCGACCAACCTCTATAGGAGAACAGCGGCTGAGGGGGGGTGGTAAAGGGTGGTAGAGGGTTCGGGTAGGGACAACACTTTTGACTGAATAACCATTTGCATTTGATGATGGATGCGTGGGGCAAGCGTTTAGTTCTCAGAACTTGTTACAACATTCGCCTTCTCTTTCCTTCTTTCATAAAGAGTATTGTCTGTAGAGTCTGTGGAGCTTTTTCTTTTATTTCCCTGAAATTTTTTCCCGTTTTATTTTTTTGGATTTTCCGTTTCTGGCTTTCAACTTTCGTTTTAACTCTAAACAGGAATCTTATTTAAGCTGCAACGGAGCACATTAGCTTGAGTTCTACGATTTTCCTGTTTTCGCTTATTATATAATGGCAAAAAAATAAAAAATAAACAAAATGGAAAAACAATAGTCAAAGCGGCACAAGCAAAAGCTTTTATGGCATTATATAGTTAGAGATTAAAGCACAAAAAAAATATAAAAAAAATAAATACAGCAATAATATTTATAAGCTAAGTCTCTACGATGATAGGATGAGATTTCTTGATTTAAGTTCTTAGAGTTTTGAAGTAATTTAGCATATTTTTAAATTTGTTATTTACTCTTAAAGTTATTAACATTAGATGTTATCGCAAAAACGGCTGAAAGTTAGTACGTGCTTCGGTTTTAAATTTGCAATTTTATAGAGTGTAAAACATCTATAATTATATTGTATTAAGGTATTTTATAATACAAATTTAATAAACGTAAAGTTTCATTTATCAGTATCACTCTTAATCGAGCAAGAGCTTTAATAGTTTGCAAACTTTTATATAGCTTACAGCTTATATTAGCTTATGATGATCAAGCTTAGCTTTGGCAAGGAAAAACTTTTAAGTTGCATTTTTGTAGACGCTTATGATAGCCATAAAATCGCTAAATAAACAGCATTCCTAGTTGTGCGAAAGCTTTAGCATTTTTGCAGCTTTCATTTTGTCTATGTTTAGCCGTAAAACGGCTAAATGAGCAGCACTGGTAATCTTGCAAAAGCTTTAGCATTTTTGCAGCTTTTGTACAGCTTTTAAGGAGCTTTTAAAGAGCTTTTATGCAACTTAATCGTCTTTGGGCAATGTGTCCAGCCACTGTGCAAGTAATTGGCAGCAATTAGAGCCGGCAGCTGGCAGAATGGGCCAACAGTGCTTCTTAAAAGTATGCAGTCTGGCCATAATGGCCATTGCCGCTACACTAATTAAATAAGGCAACTTTTTAATACATTTGCATTTGTTGCTGCTGCTGCTGCTGCTGCTGATGCCACTTTGTGCAAAGTTTACATTTGCTTTTTACTTAAGCACGCGTCAAAAGCTGCGGCTTGTGGCATGTGGCATGTGGCATGTGGCATGTGGCATGTGGCATGGAACAGGGTGTCGCTGGGGTACTGTAGTTATCAGTGAGCCTTAGCATGATTTATGCCGGTGCAGCGTATTTTGTAGACCCCATCAACGACGATGCTCTGCAAGTGCAACAAAAAGTTGCAAGCAAACATTTGCACTATCTTTAAGTGGTGCTGTGGCACGCCCCCAAGCCCACGCCCACGCCTACACCGCAAAGGTTGCCCCTGTTGCGCCTTGGCCAATGGGAGCCCTTACCCAAACGTTGGGTGCTCACTGTCGCCTTCTGAGTCCGGCTGCACTTTAGCGGATTTGTGAGTGTGCATGTGTGTGTGTGTGGGTGAGTGTTTGTGTATATGGGTGGGTGTGTGTCTGGGTTGCTCAGCTTTTCGAGGGGATTACAAAGCGCGGCAAAGTTGCTCCGTCCGCCGTCTGGGATAGTTAGTACGCGACAGCCGCAACATTAAGAACAAGCAGAAAAAAAAAACACAAAAACACACAGAAACAAACACAAATACAAACAACTATAGTTAGTAGGAGCAGGCCCTGCATCTGCTTGGGTATGAGAGTGAGACGGTGTGATCACTTACTTACCCCTGCCGCCCTCGGTGCGATAGTATTGCGTGTGGGCGGCCGCCGCAGAGGCAACTCTGTCCATGCCGACACCGGCTTCAGATCCACCAACTCCACCAGATGCACCATGCGATTCATTTGGTTCCGGTGCCGTGTTCTGCGTATCCAACATGTTGTTCATGCGAGGCGGTTGCTCTATAATAACAACAAATCGTTTATTATTAATTATTTAATTATTTTATTTTTTTTTTTAATAATTATTTTTTTTATTTTTTTTAAACGTACAACATGTTGATTGTTATATCATTAAAATTTTCACTAAAATTTCATTGGGTTGTTGCGCACTTTTCAGACATAATAGTTGTAGAAATTATACAGTAAGCTAATAATCTCTTCCAAAAATTCCAATAGTTTTCAATTTTTTATGTGTAGTTTCGGAATAGTTTTTAAACATTATTGTCACAGATATGATACAAAGAATATGCTAATGAAATTTTCCAAGAATTTTCATTTATTATGATGTATATTTAGGGATAGTTGAAGTAGTTGAATTAAGGCCTTTTTTTTAATAATTACAATAATTTTCGAATTATATTATGTATATTTTCGGAATAGTTTGTAAACACTATAATCATAAATGTAATACAATAAATATTATGATGACATTTTCAATAATTTCCATAATTTTCAATCAATATGATGTATATTTTTTTTGGTAATTTTCCATCATTATTATCACAGATATAATACGATAAATATGCTGTTATTGTTATTTTTCTCAATAATAATATTATTTATACGTTTTCATTGATGTATCTTTTCGGGATAGTTTTATTTTTTAAAGATACATAAAAAATAAGATATTATTAAAGATACAACAGCATCTCCGATACTATCTTTTAAGGATTTTATTTAATAATTTTAATAATAGTGTATCTTTTGGGATAGTTTTCAAACAATAATATTACAGATTTGATACAATAGATATGCTGATGACGTTTAAGTTTTAAATAAATACTTTAACTTTTATTGTGATAGTTATAAATAATTTGTAATACTATAATAAGTATGTATACTATATTCAAGTTGACTTACTGATGCATGGAGCAATGTGGGATCGACTCTGTTGATAGCCGCGGGCGCAGCGATTGCAGGTCAGCCCAATGACGCCGTCCTTGCATGGACATTGACCGCTCGTATTATTGCAAATCTTGCCAGATGATCCGATCGGATGGCATTCGCAGGCTGTAATATATATATATATATAAACATATAAGAAACAAGAATCAAGAAATTAGTATAGAACAGAACAGAACAGTGGCATTTAGTAATGCATGAACAGTGAACAGTTGAAAGGCAGCTAAAAGATACAGAAACAGCTACAGATGCATCTAGAGATACAGTCAAAGATACAGATACATATACAGATACAGCTAGAACTGCTGTATGGCACAGTTGTATTTGTTATTATTGTTGTTGTTGTTGTTGTTGTTGTTGTTGTGGCAGCTGCGTCGCGTTGAGAGCTTAATTGAGCTGGCCGCACTTCAAAGCCTTTTGCAATCGAAATCATGGGGCAAAAGACAGAGAGAGAGAGAGTGATTGATAGAGAGAGGGGGAGAAGGGTTAAGAAGCAGGCAGAGATATTGCCAATATGGCGTTATGACCATGGAAGCTACTTGAGTTTTTTTTCTCTATTTTTTTTCTCTTCAAGTTACTTTCAAGTTTGCATTTTCAGCGGGTTTTCTTTGGCGTTTTTTTTCCAGCTTCTGGCGTTTTCTGCTTTCTGTTCTCGCCGCACGTTTATGAGCCGTGGAAATGTGCATTAACAGATAACAGAAGCTGCCTCAGCCACACACTAAGAGAAAGAGAAAGAGAGAATGTGATAGAGAGAGAGAGAGATAGAGAGAGAGAGAGAAAAAAAGGGAGAGAGAAACACAGTGAGCTGCCAAATTGAGTGCATGTTGGCAGTTAAATCTTTGCCACACGTTTAATTGCATACGAATGTGTGTGAATGCAAAAGCGAATTCGAATGCAAATGGCGAATGTGAATATGAATGTGCCTGTGAATGCGTATGCGAATGTGCATGTGAATACGAATGCGAATGCGAATGCACTTGCCACAAAGCTTGACTTTAATTTGGCATGCTCTTGAGGAGAACTCCGTGAAATATCAGGAGAAATCAGTGCCATCTGATTAAAGAATACTACTAAATATTATATATATATTTTATAGATACGTATGTATATAAATATACTGACTTATACATACGAATATATTATATAATCATATATATATAGAACAACTTAATCCACGTGCAATCAAATTTTAAATTTTCTCATATTTTTTAAACCTATTCATCTTAGCTTAGGCAAAGCTAAGCATTTATTGCAGCGCAGCCAACTTCACTCTGCTGCACAGAAATCTTTAGTTCACAATGAAGTTGGCTGCGCTTGGGCTGCACTACATCAGGTACAGTAGATGAAATAATATGGAATATTAGAAATTTGACCCTCAAGTCATTTGGACCTATGATATTGATATGATTTGCTCTTTCCCGCTATCTATTGTTTATTTAATAAGCCGATTTGGACTAAGTGGCAGCAGTTAACTAAAACTAGTAGCAGTGCAAGCATGAGTAGTGGTTCGACTGCATTTTGAGTTCACTGAGTGTGGGAGTGAAATTCGAATAGGCATAGAGATGCGAATGAGGTACGTGTAAAAGAATAAGAACGGGAATGGGAACAGGAATGGGAACAGGAATGGGAATGAGAATGGGATTGGGAATGGTATACTCGAGTGGTATTTGGATAGTTGAGCGGTTGGAGTTAAGTTTTGCAGCGTGCGTGCAACATTTGGTAATTTAATCCGATTTACAATAAATTAAATGCGATTTATATGCACACAGCGACACATCCGGAAGATAACAACAACAGCAACAGCTACAACAATGACAATGACAACAGCAACAGCAGACAATAATAACTTGCTACAACAACATGAACAACAACAACAACAACAACAGGAACAACAACAACAACAGGAACAACAACAACCAGAGCACTTTAACCATTTGGCGCTCGTGTCCATTGTTTGCTGCAGGGCCCAACCAGATACGTATGGAACAGAAGGTTGATAGGGGGAAGGGGCGTGGCAGCAACAATATGACAACAATATGAATGAGTGTGAGTGTGAGTGTGAGTGTGTGGTATCTGAACGTGGCAGCAGCTTCATGACTGCCCATAGTTCGAATACTGCGAAAATAGCCAACGCAGAAGAACCCACAAAAAAAGAACAATTGAATTGTAGCTCGAATAACAGATACCCTATACAAAGCACAAGTGATGGCATAATACATAAGACTATGAGAAGAGGTTTGTTGGGTCAGATTACCTTTAACTATTATTATTAAGTTCGTATTTGAATTGTATGAAAGCACCCTAGTCTAAATTCTCTTACACATTGAATAAATTCATTTAAAACTGTATTAACTTTGAACTCACTATATGTACAACACCTAAAGAACTATGATAGAAATTAAGACTGATGGTAAAAATAGCTAAAACTAAACAGTTCGGTGGTCAAACTTTTCAGACGGAATTAAACCATAACCCCCACGATCCTAACTCATGCTCGATCTTGGAAAAAGCTCCCTAATCCTACATGGTTTGAAATATATGAAAAAGCCTATGACAGAAATTAATAAAATTAATTTTTTTTTAATTTCATATATGTAGATAGTTATTGTTTAATGAATTTTCAATTCGTTGATTAAGTAAACCTTTGTTTTAAGTAACCCTATTAAATTGAAATGCATGTTATAGGGTGCACAGGGGAAAAAAAGCGACAACGAGTTCATTACGCATCCTGGCCCATATCACGAACCATATATGATATGAACTGCTGCTACAAATATGCATATATGTTGTAAGAGTACTCTATAGGTGTGGGTGTGTGAGTGTGAGTGTGAGTGTGTCTGAGTATTTGTGTGTGTGGGTGTGTGTGTGCGTATCCCTGGCGTATAGCATATGGTTCGTGTTGCGCTTTTTTCTGCGCATTGACCATCCAGAGATTATGAATTTTCATTATAACGAGCCACAGCAGGACAAATACAATCGTATTCATGACTAAAAAAACACTCACTACCCACAAATTGCAGTCACACTTATAGTCACATATTGGTGTCTTTAATCGAGTAGCACCATTATGATTATTACCATCAGTTGTGCCTTATAAATGCTACATCTGATGAATAGTCTGATGAATACTATTATAATGATGGTGATTCGTTTTGGTCTGGCATATCGAATGACAGGGAAAGCATAACCTTTCACTGGCTGCTTCGCTTTTGATTCACTGCAAACGAAAGGACGACCCAAATAGTGCATACATTGAATCATATTCAAGTTGGCAGATGCATCCACAGTTTCGCCAAGATATGAGTGTATTCGAAATATACACATCGAGTGAGAGTTATAGTTCCTGTTCCGCATGTAACTGTCAGTCACTGCATGTTGTCTGCTACTCACTCATTCAGTTTCTCTGTCTGTACCTCTGTCTGTCTCTCTGTCTGCCTCTCTGTCTGGGAACTCCTCCTGCTCCAAATTTGAGCTGCAGTTCGAGTTAATGCAACCGCTGCCAGATGACGACTCTGTGCACTCAAATGAGTCTTTATAAATGGGCTCTTAATTGGGCCAACAGCACGTGAATCATGGCCAATGTTAATCGAAGCCAAACAAACGAATCAATGTTAATCATTGACTCTCTCTCCCTCTCAGCCGTTAATCAAGCTGATAAGCAACATACTCGTATTAAGTATTAAGTCTACCTCAAAGAAGAAGTGTAAATATTTCAAATTGTTTGCAGTTGCATTTGAATAAAATTTTTCAATAATTATAATTTAATTCCAAGTTAAGTACAGCCATTGGTAATTATATTAAAAATAATTTGTCGAAGTACTGATGTCTGTAATTAATATGCTGCATACGTTGTTAAACAAATAGCAAATTGTTAGCTTAGGCAAATGGAAGTCTACTTCAGTTAATGAATTACAATAATATTTGCACTCAGATCGAAATATATGTACATATACTCTCTAGAATTGCTGCAACTCCCACCAAAATTACATAACATTACATACTTGGGGATATGTTGGTCTATCTATATATGTATGTAGTTTATGTATACTAAGTGTATATATAGACTTGATATTCATCAATCACACTGTATGAAGTTGGTCTGTACGTTGAATTTTGAGTATTTCAGCTGTTTGGCATTGCCCACGGTCCATTTAATTTGGACAATTTGTGCAGCCTTTAAAATACTTGAAGCATTTTTCGGGTGGGCTCTTTCCATTTTATTTACAGCGGTTAAAAATCTGTTTGGCTTTTATTTATTTTGCTTGGCTTTCCAAAAATTAATTAACCAAAAGTTTCACAGAGCGAGCACACTCACACACACACACCCAGACAGTCGCACATTCATAAGCACTCACACACACACACACACACACACTCACTCAGATACTCACGGAGGCATTCAGTGCGGCTCTGGGCAAAGTGTAAACATCATAAAGCAAATCAAGCGCATTTTGTTATTGTTTATTTCAACTTTGCGCAAGCGAAGCTAGCCAACCCATGTCTACAGTACGCCTACACCCACCGAAAAAGAACCTCATCCCACAAGATACACGTACCACCCGACCCTCATGTGTGCTATACCCCTGGCCGCACCAACTGACCACAAGCTGAAAAAGTGGCTAACGTCGTCGCAGCGGCCACTTCCATCAATTCCCATAAAATATTAGCCGAAATTTCGTAGTTCATCGAGAATGAAGAAAAAAATACAGAAGAGCAGAAAAAATTGTAAGCAATAAAAAGCACAGCTGTGGGCTGGAGGGTTGGGGTACTTGGTCTGGTTGTGGTCACTGTGAGGGGTGTTGGGTATGACGGTTCTGTTTGTTATTATTAGCCAAATAGATTCATGCAAAATTTCAAAAGAAACCAAACACAAGGCACATAGACGGAAGGTGGAAAATTTAAGAATTATGAAAAGATTTCCACGTCGCAATCGAATGATTTGCTGTGAGAGGTATTACACCTGACCTGATCGTATCAACCTATACCAAATGCGATCCAAACGTGATCCGACCGCATCCGAATCATTCCATCCGTTTGCTATTCGTTGCGATCTGTTTGACGGTTGCAGCTGTTGAACATTAAACAGATCTCAGAATTCAGCCAGATACATTGTAGAATTAATGATTATCTCAATGAATCATTGCATTCGCATTCATATACACTCATATGCCATAAATTGTAAAATTGAGTATGTTTTGCTTTTAAACGATTGCCTTGCCCAAGTGAATATAGTGCATTCGCGTATATTCCCATATTTATTCACGTCTCTATATACATTTATTCACAAATGTACGAATCAATTCATAATTGACATTGCTTTCCATAATCTTTACTAGATTGAAATGAGGTCGATTTTCATTGGCAGAATGTGCTTAATTTAAACAGAAGTTCCTTCTTTTCATTTTTGTTTAAAATAATCTTAAACATATTCGAAATACTTAAAGATACTTTCAAGTTAAAA
This sequence comes from Sphaerogastrella javana, assembly GCA_037040025.1. NCBI lineage: Eukaryota > Metazoa > Arthropoda > Insecta > Diptera > Drosophilidae > Sphaerogastrella > Sphaerogastrella javana. The sequence continues at coordinate 14,131 of JBANCZ010000974.1, read as the reverse complement.
TAGTTTTTATTTGTTTATGCTTGATTTGCTCAAAAAAGGAGAATTGAATAAGTAGAGTTTCGGAGTAAATTAATAAATTTTCGGTATCTTTTAAAAGTACTCGTGCTGGTATACGAATGCATTCGATTTAGCTGCACTCAAATAAAGTGTGACACACTTCAACCCATTTACAGAGAGAGAGAGAGATTGAATCGAATTAAATACTTATTGTACTCGCAAATGAATTGAGTGTATCTATCTGACTAGCTGTCTCTCTGTTTAACTTTGACTTGCGGCAAAATCTTTAAGTCTAAGGGTTACGAAGTAATGGGGTTCTGGTATGGCATAGTTGCATCTACGAATCTACGCGTTTGCTGGCCTATTAATAAATCAATGGCTTTGCACGGCGAGACAAAAGTTATGCCCGATCCGGATGAAGTTTTCTACTTTGGCTGGTGCCAGAGAAAGAGAGAGAGCCTGGGAAAAACTTTCTCGCGGTTGCAACTGACGCAAAGTTGGTACAACTTTTAGCGGCACAAAATGAGCAGAGAAGTCGTAAGTGAATCTCTCCGAGATGGCAGCTGGTAGATGGTAGTGTAGCTCTGGCTCGACCTCTGCTCGAATGGATTGTTACAATATTTGCTTCATGTACAACACGAAAGACTGTAAAACTTTTTGGCGTACAGGTGAGCCGACCATACAGAGCGTGGGCGTGAGTGGAGGCCGTGAGAACTCAATTTTATTTGAAACTTTGATGCGCTTTTCAAATTGTGCGTTAAAATTGAGTCGCAGACATAAAGACTATTGAAAATCAAACGATGCGCGCTAAAGTAGGCAATGTTAAGAGCTCTACGAGAGTAGGCACAACGACATTGGGTGCTCAGGGGGCGCTCAGTGGGTGCTCACTTACTGTTTAGGGGATGTACAGCGGGGTGCTCGAATGTTGCGGACGACTGCGGACGTTGTGGATGGCTGACGTCGCGGTCTCATGGATGCTGAACGAAATGGCAGCGCCAATTTGACGCTCGAACAATTTGCACAGCTTTAAATGTCAACTCGCATGCAAAATGTCATAATTCAAATTCAAAGTCTCTTTTTCTCTCTCCCCTAATGTACCATGTACCACCCCACAGGCCCAAAGAGTGGCCAGCCTGAGGTTGTGTTGCTCTGTGCGGTGTAACAAGGGTTATTTGAGTATGACTTAGACTCTCCCTGTATGGGCTTATGTTATAAGAAATGATTTACGGTCGGATTTCTAACTCATTAGAGAGTCAATTTCCGTTCAAATCGGAGAAAACCCTCTAACAAATTGTTGGTCGTTCGACCTAAGAATATAAGACAATATATTCTTTAAAAAATATACTCAAGCTCAGCTATAAATAAGTATTTTAAACAAATATACCTTACGACTACAGCATATCTGATAGTCGTTCTATATCAATTTGTCATTTGTTTTTCATTATATTGCCAAAATTGAAACAGTTTTGCAGCTTGCAACAACTTTTATTGCTTCGTCAGCGCAAAAATTTTGCAATATTGCTGTAGCGAATAGTAATAGATACTTTCTTACTTAAATTAAAAAGCAGAAAGCCAAAAAAATAAAACCAAAATGTAGCGAAACAGAGAAAATATAATGGCTTTGGTCTGGCTCCCTCGCAGTACTATTGTTGTTGGCCTTTTGATGATAAATGCATTTTGTGTTGGCATTCAATTAAGTGCGGCGGCAACCCTAATCCAAATGTGCAGCTCTATAGGGGGGGGTCGACCTTTAACCGATTTGCTACACAGCAACAGTTCATGGCATGGCACATTTTATGAAATTCTAATGATGTTTGAGTGATATGCAGTGTGCCACCCTTACCCTTATCCTCTCCCTCAACCCCACCCTCACCATCATCCTCACTTTTACCATTAAACCCACAACCCTCACCCTCAAACTCAACCTAGTCCTACCTACCTACAGGATAACCTGACTACCCTCAACTGCCGCCCACGCAGCTGTTGCTGTTTTCTGTTACTTGTCTAATGGTTACACTGGCAGCGGCTGCATATTATGAACTTGGCGCAAAATGAGCAGTAAAAAAACTTTCTCCACACTACGTGTACCGGCGTGTATGTGTGTATGTGTATGTGTCTATGGCTCGCTTAGGAAATTCATGACATTATTTTAATTGCTGCTGTTTCTGTTATTGCTGTAACATTTCGCACGTGACTTTGTGATTTTATGGCTTTTAATTTCACGTATTTAGTTACGGATATTGTTAATTGTATTCATGGTTGTCACCCCCACACAACCCAACCCAAAGCAACCCATTCCAATTCAACCGTACCCAACCCACTAGCCTCCATTCACCAACCACATCCGACCTCCCTGGCACAGCATGCCGACACGTCGACATCGATTATGATATGCCATGTAAGTTAGCCTATTGTTGTATTGACATAAAATCCACACTGGCAATTTGTGGTATCTCATGCTATTGCAGGGCATTCACAGGGTATTCACATTTCGTTTGACGCTTTGCCATATAGATCTAAATATACCTAAAGCGGACTTATTAAAATATATATTTGACATAGACTTTGACTTTGAGTTAAGATAGTTTTGCATTAACTAAACCTTGGATGCATTCGTTTCATGAAAATGTAATTAAATTCAACTTATAGGGTATTATGAATACTTGGAAACTAAATGTCTGCTAATAAACAAAACAGGAAATTGTGCCTTGATAACACAATTGAGACTTCCAGATACTTGAATTTAATTGAATTTTATGTCATCTGTAGGATGCTTTAAGATGAATACGCTTACGCCCATTTTGCAGGGTATATTCATATTTTTAATGGGCATTTCAGCACAAGATACATTTAAAATAATCTAACGAATATGAAAATTTAGTTTCAGATACTTTTGCGAAGCTATAGATACTTAATTCCATCTAAGATACTTTAAGCAACATTCAATTAAAAGGAAATTGTATCTGAATCTTTATGTGCACTATATGAACTGATTGTGTGCTTGTAATATGTAGGGTATTTTAATGTGCAGTCAACATGGTTTGTCTGTGATAAATCCTGATGTGGTTTGGCATGTAAAATTAATGATGTTACAGCGGCGGAGCATACTTTTTGGGGCTGGCAGAGATTTTAATTACGTTGCCAGAGAGAGATCTGCAGTAGCAACAACTACAAAACTACTATGAATAATGGTCAGTCGTATAACTGAGTGTGTCTGAGTGTAAGTATGTGTGAATGTGTCTGTATGTGTGTGTGCGTTATGCAATCTCTCTCTTTGGACAAATAATAATATGTAATTTTCCGGTCATTGAAACATTTGCGCAAATAAGGAAATTGGCTGAGCCGAAAACCGAAATGACTTTGACAACATGTCGGTCTCTTAAAAGCATGTGCGTCCATTTATGTGTATGTGTATGTGCATGTGTATCTGTATGTGTGTATATCTGTGTCTGTGTGCGTTGTAATGGTTTGCCTGTACATCCGTTTTGACCAACCCATGCCACAGCTGCTGTTTGTCCGTCCCTTTGGTCAACGTATCTGATGAGTTATGGCTGGCAACGTCTGTCTGCTACGTTTTGCTCGCTGTCCGTCGTCTCAAGTAAATCATTTGAATATTTAAATTAAATCGAAATCATGGCAACAGCAACAACAACAATAAACAAACAAACAGCCTTAACAGCATTTCAATTTAACCCAACTCAACCCATTTGAACCCAACTCAACTCAACCCAACTAAACTGAACTCTCATCTCTCTCTCTCTCTCTATCTCTCTCTCTCTCTCTCTCTCTCTCTCTCTCGTTCTCTCATCTCTCTCTCTCTCTCTGTCTCTCTGTATATGCACTTCTGCATTTCAGACCCGGAAGTTGATTCACTTTAAGGCGTTAATTATAATGCAAGATATGATTTGTAATCCTCCAACAAACTTACATATCAGCATCAAATTACTGCATAGTCTGGCGTTAAAATATGTTCGATCTAATAATTGTCTAATTCAAAATATTTAATATATACCTTAAACTAATTTAAAATACTCCTCGTTTGTCTTGGGATTATGTTATTCCATAAGTTCATTCTCACGTATTTTTATATGATAATAAATTTAACAATTTTATATAGAGTGCAAATATTCATTGGAAAGTTTTCGATTTTGTAGTTTATCGTAAACTTGAATTCTATAGAAATAATCACGTTGAATTTCTTTTGCGAATTTCCCTTAGAGGTTTCTAAACAAATCAGCTCAGCTCTGCTTAATTTCCATATAGATTAAACCGATTATTCTTGGAAAATTTCAATATCCGTTCCAGAAGTGTTCAATGAATGCTGTCTTCCGAGTTTTCTGCGCAAATAGATCCAATGAGTTCTTTCCAAATGCGATAATTCACATGAAGATTATCTATACAAATTGAATCAATTATTGACGCAAATTCAATCCGAATATCGATGATAAATTGAGGCAGTTTAATGGGTTGATTTATTCTGGCGTCTCAAGGTGCATGCATACGAATATGAATACGCAAATGAATACCATTACGTATATGAATACATATTGTTTATATGTATATTTATGGTATATTTGCAAATGGGTTTTCTAAAAGTTGATCCATTATCGTGGCGCATCCATCAAAAGAAAATTTTTTCAATGAAATATAAGCCACTTGTCGTGGTTGCTATTCAGTTGTTGTTGTTGTTGTTGTTGTTGTTGAAAAACTGCGTCAACAATGTGATGTTGGTTTGGATGAGAGACACATATGTTGCATTGAGCACTATGGAAAAGTTAAGACAAGTATGAAAAAGTCCACAGAAGTCAGGCAAGTCAGTTGACTAATTGAAAGCCAACGTGGCCAAATGGTCCATTCGACCCAGAAAACATGACGTAAAACATTTTGCCAACAGGCAACAACAACAACAACAACAACTACAATAATAACAACAACAACAATAACAATCAACAGAACAATGAGTATAAATGTATAACCACAATGCACAAATGTTTTAAACAAATTGCACGCGTGTCAAAATTAAAATGAATAAATTTCATTCGACATTGTGCAAATAAAGCACAAAAATTGAAACTGAAAAAACAAGCTAAAAATTAAAAAAAAAAAATAAATAAAAGTAAAAACAACAACAGCGAAAAACGAGCAAAATTAAAAATAAAAATAAAATAAATAAATCTTTGTAAAAAGAAGCCGCCGACGATTAAGCTCATAATGCCTTTGCGGCTTCATATGAGTATGTATGAGTGTATGTGAGTGTGGGTGAGTGTGTTTGAGTGTATGTACGATGCTCGCTTTACTTATTTACGATGTGCGCATACGGCTGTCGGTATGGCATTGCAAAATTTGTTACTTTCTTGCTTGGTTGTGCTTTGAATCTTGTTGTTGTCGTGTTGTATAATTAATTAAAAATCGATAAGATTTTGATTTGGATTTAACGGCTTTCCAGAATTATGACGCTTAGTCAGCGCCACCGACGTCTTTTGAAAAATGATGACAAATGGTCCAATGCGGCGTATGCGCAATTTACGGCAACCTCGCAAACAGCAGGCACAAAGCCAGGGTAGAAGCAGGTATGCAACACCCAACAACAAGTAAAAAAAAGTAAAAAAAAAACATAAAAAAATAAGCTAAATTTAAAGAAATTGCTGAGTAACTGAATTTGGGTACATTGACTTAAAATAAGCCCCGAAGTTCAGATAAGACCTTGTCTAAGATTTTATTTGTTGATATATATTATTGGAGTAATATAAAAATAATTATTTTTTTAAATAAAAGTTCTTTATGTTGATCTATTTATATGTGTCTTATATTATTATGTATAATATATATTAGTATTATAAACATTTTTTTCTGGTCTCATTTAGAATTATGAATAAAAATTTAGAATTTAGATTTGATAATCAATTTGATTAAATATTTGTAGAATTTGTATACCCTACTCCAATAAGAAATATCTACAGGGTAAATAGTCCACGTAGAAGAGGAACAACGCACACATTACATGCAAACAATTTATTTGTAGAATATTTTGTTTGTTTTCATTGAGCTACTTAAGTAAATTTCTGTTTGTTTACAATTCCAATTTGCAATGGGCATACGAATGGTTCAATTTTTTTTTTTTTTTTCATTTTTTCAGTTCTTCAGTTTTTCAGTTTTATTTTGTGTTTGTATTATTCTTTATACCTTACATCGATTGTAAATGAGCAAGGTATGTCAAGTTTAAAGTCTGCAAAAAATCTAGAAGCCCTTTGCATTTGATGAATCACTTGAAAGAGTTCAGGGTGTTTTCGTAGAATATTTCATATGAGAAGCGAAGAGAGATGTTTTACAGAATAGAACGAAAGTGTTTTTGTATCGGTGCATCCGACTGTTGGCTGTGTTTTCAATTGGTATCGAACGTCCGTACGAATGGTAGATGGATAGATACGAATCGTGTATAGTATTCGTATGGATATTTTGTGTTTGTATTCATTTGCTTATGAGCCAAAAATAGTAATTGCCTAGCTCAGATCTTAGTCAGCGATCTCTGATTGTTTCTGTTGTTATTGTTGTTATAGTTCTGATTGTTGTTGCTGCTTTTGCTATTGGCCACCTTATTTGGCCAAGTTGATTAGGCGGCGCGTGAAAATTATTGCCAGATCATAAATTAACTGACCACGGTGCTTAGTTCCTGCTGCTATTTTTGCTCCGTCGTGAACTTAATCTCAATTTCAAAGTGATGCTCGTTCTGGTTTTTTGTAGATGCGCTTTCAATTTTGTTGTTTTTGTTTTTTGTTCGTTTTTTTTTGGATTGTTGTTGTTTTATTGGCATTCGATTGGCAAATGTTAGCGTTTAATTTATGGCGCATATAAATTACATAAAATATATTATATAATCGAATGCGTCGCTAGCTCGTTAAGGGTCTTCGAATATTCTGCTTTAGTATATTATTGAGCTAATTATTATTATTAATTGGGCCTGGCATTTGAATTTACTCTTCCTCTCTCTTTCTCTCTCTCTGCTACAGTTAATTAAATTTGGAATAACACCAATACCATTCCGTACCATATCATACTATACTATATAGTTTTTGTTAAGTGGATCTGGCAAGACGGAATGCTGAAATATGCAAACAGCTCGAGGCACTTTGATTTATGTTCGTTCGAATAGTTTGAAGAGTTTTAAATATTTTTGTTGTTCTATTCGTATTTTTATGTCTATTTCTTGTTCATGACTTGACTTACCTTTGCACACCTTGCGATGAGTCAGCGGCTTGTTGGGATCCCTATAGTAGCCCTCTTTGCATTGATGACAATTCCGTCCTGTGGTCGAATGTCGACAATTTTGACAGACTCCGCCCGAGACGCCCTGGGAGACCCGAAAGATTTCCATATTGAAGCGACATTGACGCGCATGATTATTGCAATTGCACACTGAAAAGAGACAAAGATATTTGAAATTGTATCAATATTAGTCAAGTAGTGTCATCTGTTGCAAATATGAGTTATTATTGAGACATTTGCATATGAAGTGCTAACTACTGGTATTAAACATCACTACAAGTTGTCTTTATCACGCGTTCTATAGACTCTGCTCCATTCGTTTCTCCTCATTTCTCCCCTCTCGGATCTCTCCACATCGAATACCCATTTGCATTTGGCAATGCGATAAATGAATATAAATGGAACTCGAACGCAAATCAAGATGAGCATGCGGCTTCTAGGCCGCACTGAACTGAACTGAATTCATCTGAAGTTGGGGCAAAGTGGAGTAGTATGGAGTGGAGGAGAGTGGAGCGGAGTGTAGTGGAGTAGTGTCGCTTGCCACAGCGTGTGGCATGCAATAGAGTGGTGCTACTCGGCTCCGCTCTGTTGGCATTGATGAGGCCAAGGCACGCTCATTTGTCTAGCGGGACATCGGCTTCAATTGCATAATTTATGCGGCGATTTGTTTAAACGACTTTAAGAGCAATCAACGCCGTTGACGGGTCGAATAATGACACCGACACAGCTTTATAGATCTTACACTGTTCGGCTATAGCACTCAATACCATTCAACATTTACACTGAATATATGTATATAATATAATTTAAAAACAAAATCAAAACTTTCAAAAGTAAATACTGCTTAATAATAGAAAATATTTAAAATCCAAGTCTTTTTATATTCAAATAATTAACACTATGATCTAAAAATAGACATAAATATAAATGGAAACGATAAACAATATTGAAATCTTAAACACTTGAATTTTGTTCATACATTAAAAGTCGAATTCATGTTCGTAATATATTAAAAGAAAAATATGACCGCTTTCGAAATATCTTTTAAAATTTCAAACAGAACGGAAAGGCATATCAATAAAATGTATAATATAATATTAATACTTTGTCATTTCCGTAAACAGAACCGGAATTCAACGATCTAAAATATGTATCTGATTTATTCATTTGTTTATAATTTTAATGTTGCTTAAACGATCATTGCAATAATACAAAGTAATTGCGATATTCTACATAGATTATATATAATTGGTATGAATATATGGTACACATATATAATATAATGTTATGTTAAATATATATATACTAATATATAGGTAGTGTATCAAAGTTCGGCTTTTGACTAAGATTGTATATAGTATATATTGATATATGGTATTATCATACTATCATATATAATACCATATTTTATACATATAAGTATGGCATAGTTTTTTATACATAATATCATATATAATATATATATTTCTTTAGCATATAAAATATTTCATATATAATTTTATATATAACGCATGTGCAGTGTATTCAAAGTGCGACTTTTGGCTAACACTGCGCTTTTCGCTTTGACAAACCATTTTGCTATTGACATTCGCTGGCGACTGCTGTGTTGGCATCTATTGGCCCCAGTTGGGTGCAGCGTCAAGCTCTCTTCAAATCTTCAGTTCTTCAGCTTCAGCTGTCCCTTCCCCTTCATCTTTGGCTCTTAGTTTTGTGCTTGATTCAGCAAACTGAAGCTGTCAATGGCAAAGGCCAACTATGGCAGCTTGTGGCTAGACACAGAAATCAAAAAACGACAACGAATACGAAAATGAGAACGAAAATGAGAACGAGAACGAGAACCAGAATCAGAATCAGAACTAAAAATGTTTTGCACTCTCTATACATTTTTTGAGCCATTTTTGAACAGTCTCTGCGCTGTCCACCTAGTCGCATATTGACACTCGCAGTCAGAGAACATGTATGAGTGTGAGTGCGAGTGCGATTGTGAGTGCGAGTGTGAGTGTGTGTATGGGTATATGGGCATGTTATAATTATCGTTCACACATTGTGAGGCGCAGACAAAGCGACTGCCTGTCGTCTGCTGTTGTGCAAACAGAGAGAGAGAGAGAGAGAGAGAGAGAGAGAGAGACAGAGAGAGAGAGAGAGAGAGAGAGAGGGAGAGAGAGAGAGGGAGAGAGAGAGAGTTAAAGAGGGAGAGCCCTCCAGCTTTTGGCGCGCGCCAGCCGCAGACAAAGTTATGTCAGTGCAAATATTTGAGAGCATTCGACTTGTCGAGGCCATACACTCACTACTCACTGAGTGTGAGTGTGTGAGTGTGTTTCAGCATCGTCAACAAAAGCTGTGAGCAAATATTTAGAAAAACACACACCATACACACAACAAAAGGTCTGCACGGCGTGTGGCTAATTGCTAAGCCCTGGACCCTGAGCCCTGAGGCCCGAGATCCGAGCCCTGAGGCTCTAGACCCCTCACCAACAGCTGCAGCTTGAACAGCATTCAGTGAGCGTCCAGCTGTCCCTGATGTAGGGCCTGGCCTGGCTCCACCTCAGAGATCCAGATGCCATTGGTGTTAAAAATGTTGGATAATTAATTTTAATGACACACTTACTGTTGCTGCTGTTGTTGCTGCTGTTGTTGCTGCTGCTGCTGCGAATGCAACTTGATTTATGGGACAACGTTTGGTTTTCATGTAAAACCTCGAATCAAAAGATTACAAAATGCGACTTCGAAACGATCCATAAAACTGTTCATTAGGTCTCGATTTGGGCCCAGCTATTTTGGCTTAACACTCTTCGCATTTTTTTGGTAATTAAGTTCGAATTCAAATCGTCTCTCAAAAGCGGTTGTAATCTGTATCTACATCACAAGTTGGAGCCCCATCCACAGCTAGATGGATATATGTATCTGTATCTGTATACAACTGTAGCTGTATTTACGCCTCTAATTAACAGATCGTTTGCTTTCGTGCTTATGGCCAACTGACAGCTTAACTTGGCTTTAAGGGCCCATAATCTCACGGATAGATTGAGAGATTCTAAACAACAATCAATATCGTATTTATAGCAAAAGTAATACTCGACTGCATTCGACCAAAAGAGTCAATGCTATCAATTGCATACTATATGTATATAGTATTATACAATATTTACATCGATAGTCAAATACTCTGTAATTTTAATTGATTGAAATCTCAATTCTTTGGTATTTATGTATATATGCTATAAAAACCAGTGACTAAAGTTTCTTGAACATTGGAAGATAAGTGTGTAAATATATATAAGTATATATTTTACATAATATTAATATTAAATATTTATATTGATCTATAGATTGATAATGCATTTAAAGCTATTTGTAATTTCAGTTAACGTTTCGAGCTAATACGATTTATTATAAATAGAGAATATTTGTATAAAAATGTGTATTATATAGATATATATATAATATCATACAACCATAATATCATACATACATATCCTATTATCTTAATATAATATATATGTCATATAATAATATTATCTATTATGTATATCTAAGATATTTTGTCTGCTTTGTGATCTCTATTCCCAACTAATTTAAACCATTTTCAAGATATATATAATTGCTATAAAGTGGAAGTATGTATATACAAATTTACTACAGTGAATTCTGACAATTTTGCTGTGATTTCGTATGATAAATCTCAAATTAAAGTATTTCTATTTCCTATTAATTTAAGTATTTCTATTTCTTATAAATAGTACAACTATTAAGCAACAATTGCGAAAAAGTTAATAAATTTATAAAAATTTAGAAAAAGTATATATATATATTTAAATATTTTCTGTATATATTTTAAACACATTTACTATATAGACTGCCGTATAAACCACATATACCGTTTCATACTCTACATTTAGCCACAGTCTGTCAAAATTGTGTTGAACCACGCAAAATAAAAATGAAAAAGAAAAGGAAATCAGTGGGAAAAATCGTTTTTAGCGCTGACTCTGCGCGACAAACGCTCAAACGGCTCGATGTCCTGTCACTGGCTTCACTCCATATCCTGGCAGCGTTTTCAATTACCAATGGTCCACACACAGAGAGTAATAGAGAGAGAGAGAGAGAGAGAGAGATAGAGATTGAGATTGAGAGAGAGAGGGAGAAAGGGAGAGAAATGTGAAGCGATGACATTTCATCGTTTTATGATTGATTGCGTTCGCATCGCTGTGATTTTTGGGAAAACCAAAAATTTTGAATTGAATTCGTGGCTTGATGTTGCTGTAGTCCGTGTTGCTGCTGCTGATGTTGCTGTTGTTGTTGTTGTTGTTGTTGGGGAGCTGACTTATATGAATTGGTGGGAGTAGGTGAACTGGACCAGTAGTGGGTGTTTGCCAAAGTGCCATGTGGCATGTGGAGTGTGGAGTGTGGCATGCGGCATGTGGCATGGCTGCTCCTGTTGCTGTTGCTATTGCTGCTGCTGCTGCCGATGTTGCTGCCGTTGCTATCGCTGTACCTTCGCGTGGTTGCGGTTGCTGCTTTTGCGTTTTTGTGCTGCAATTTGACAATTTCATCGCAAAATTGTTTTGGTGTTTGTGGCCATGTTTCGCGTTGTGGCATGCAAATGTTGCACACCAACACACACACACACACCAACACACCAACACACATTTATACATACACTCAATATGTGTGTGTGATTTATCAAAAGTGGTCGATTTACACAAAATTGTTGTTTACGTGCTCTTCTGCTGGTAATTAATAATTTTTTGGTCGAATACAATGAGCAATGATTGTTAGCCAGCGACAGAGAGAGAGAAAGAAGAGAGAGAGAGAAAGAAAGAGAGAGAAAGAAAGAGAAAGAGAGAGAGAGAGAGAGAGGGACAGCAATGGCATGACTAAGATCTCTCTTTATGAAGATCTGAGCGAGTTTTGTGATTGAATCATCGTAAGAAATAAATCCATAAAATTCTGTTGTAGTGTAATTTTTTTTTTTTTTTTTTGGATTGTTGTTTGTTTTAAGTTCAACTCAGCTGAGTTCCATATAATTGCTGCTTAACGTGAAGATTATTTTATGTGCTATTTATTTGCTCAACAACAACAACAAAAGCAACAACAGCAACAATAACAAAGCACAGCTGCACACTGAATCCCAAAGTCCACACGGAGTCCACACTCAGTCCACACTCAGTCCACAGAGTCTGCAGAGTCGTTTAGGCATGGCATGGCCGTAAGGGGGGGGCGCTATCTTGCAGTGATTTGGATGATACTCGCCACATAGGGACCTATGTAGTGACCCAATTCATTGGCCCGCATTACACGCCTCGTTCGTTTTTCGTTTTTTTTTTTTTTCGTATTTCGTTTTATTTATAAACATTTTCAGCTTAAATGCCCAGAGAGGCAGTCGTAAAAATTGCCGTTGATTCTAAACTTTTGCTTAATGGCTCTGCATAAATTCAACTTCGCACTCTCTTCGGTGGAAGAGCACTCGTCATATTAACTAGAAAATCATTGCGGAACGTCTGTATTAAGTATTCACATTATCCACACAAACACTCATATACACATTCACACTCACATGTACGAGTATCTACGATTAATTCGTATCTCTCTGGCTGTGACTACGCTCTGCTCTGCCTATGATCCCCATTAGATCTCAACACTTTCTTTAGCACTGTCTAATTGCCTGACAATTGCCAAATTCCCCCTAAATTCTCCCTCAATTCCACTCGAAATTCGCCAAAAATTTTGACCGAATTCTGCTGCAGCTTTAGGCCATATGTTGATGTTTTTCTTCTTCTTCTTCTGTGAATTTAGTTAATGCGTAAACAGATCTAAATATCTGGCCATATCAATTCCTGTCTGTATTTATGCATTTCACCAAGATATATGGCGCATTCAACTTGATCGGTTTTTAATGCGGTCAGTAATTCTGTGAGATTCTTCATATACACCAGAATATACTGCATATATATATTAGATTTATACCATAGAAAAATACTCAATTTATGTAGTCTACTTAAATTATATATTATATTGCTAAGTCTTGACTAAAGCTTTAAACTGCCAAAAGATCAAATATTATAAAGTATTCGAATTTTGCTTTGAACAATTTCAAATTAATGTTTAATACACCTCCAAAAAAGTACCGGGACGGGGTTATGAAACACACATTTTCCATTTAATTATCCAAAATTATTTTGTCGCCTTCAAAGTAGTCCCCATTAGAAGCATGTGTATGCATATGCCAGCGATTCTTCCATTCTTCAAAACATGTTTTATATGCATTTTCCGGGATAGCCTTCAACTCCCGTGCCGAATTTTGATTGATATCTTCAATGGTGCTAAAGCGGGTTCTACGGAGCGGCAACTTGAGTTGAGAAAACATAAATAGCCTACACTTGGCGAATACGGAGCTTGGTCTATGGTATTTATGGAGTTTTTCACCTTGTATTCGTTCACGAGTTCTTAGCCCACAATTCTGATCGTATTTTTCCTAATTCCGAATTAACTTAAGCTCCGAAGTACGGTCAAATAAAACTCCTTATTGACCGTCTGTCCCTGTGGACAGAATAATCAATTCCGGTATTTTAACAGAAGGTAAAATCAATGTTTAGTTAAAACAATTTCAACACAAAAAATAAATAAATTTATATACCATGAACTAAAGGGTCTTTCAAATTGAAATAAAAATAACGATAATATCGCACACACATCTTGTTTTATTCAGTTTCAACATCGATCCGGCCCTATTAAAAGACCCTTTATATGCACAAATATTTATATGATTTTTTTTTAATTTTTGGTTAAATTCATTTTTTTTTTAGACCCTGTGTTTAAAAAACACAAAAAGGGTCTATTAACTTTGTGCAAAGTCGATTTGTGTGTAACA
>JBANCZ010000973.1:0-26318 GCA_037040025.1 Sphaerogastrella javana | reverse complement strand
GGTTTTTTGGTTTTTTTTGTTGGTTTTGTCTTTTTTTTTGTCTTTTTTCTCTATTTTTTTCTCCCCCCCAGACATGGCTCGATCGACTCGGCTTCTCGTCCTGATCGAGAATATATGTACTTCCTGGGGTCTGCCACGCCTCCTTCTGCCTGCTACACACAAATCGACTTTGCACAAAGTTAATAGACCCTTGAGTAAACTAATTGGTCTTGTGCAACTTTATGCAAATGTTGGTTGTTTCCCTTTGGCGATAAGATAATGTTGTGATCATTTTGGGACATGTAAAAAATTAATGAATTATTGATAGTGCGACATATATGTGGGGTATATATAAATGCATATTGAAATGCAACTGCTTTAGTACTGTCGCAGTAACGCTGAGAAATGAAATGTGAGTATTGCAAAATTTGGAGTTATCGCAATGCCCAAGCCAGTTCAAGGAAATTCTACATTTTTCTTGTAGTCGTCGGTTTGAATTTAGTCTGCTTGGGATTGGTACTCTTCCTGGTAGTTCCACTCAATTGCATGCAGTGCCCCAAGCCCAGCTCAACTACCACAACGACTACATTGCCGACAACAAGCAGTTCAACGCACAAGCCCACTACGGGGCCTTTGTCGACCACAGATTCATACGAAACAACAAATATACCAAATGCAAGCAGTACACCAGCAGATGTAACGGATACAACCTCATTAGAACCCGTTTCAACCACTTTGGACAGCATTATCGGTATAACATCAAAAAGTACCATTGCGCCCCAATTAGCACCGACAACAGAGGCCTTTGTAAACGCTGACATAATGTGCAAGAATCATCCTGGCATGGATTATCTACCACATCCCTACGATTGCCATCAGTATATACGGTGTGCAATTGATTTGGGTAATATTATGAATTGTCCGGGCATCCTGTTCTGGAACATGAAGTTCAACAAATGCGATGAGATTTGTGCTTGAATTGCATTAAAAATTAATTATTATATTATTTATTAAATGAATATATCGCACTAGTTAATGATGTTTAATTGAACAGGAAGTATTTATCAACTTTATCAATAATTCGGGCGTCATTCATAATTAGGGGTGTGCCATTGCGAGTGATATCGAGTGGCGTCTAGAGGCGTTCTTCCCGGAATCGGTGCAAAAGTTCAGAACTCAATTAAGAAATACTTGCCGAGCACATGTACAACATAATAATAAATCGATACACTGATAACTAACAGAACTACAACGATCTGCAACAATCTGACGATCTAACGTATCTGATAAGCAACAACTCAATGTAACACATTGATGTTTGTTATGTATATAAAGGGCGCAAATTTTTGGGAATTCTGCGGAGTACAACTAAAGCAATAGCCGTGGAATATTTGTGCTACAGCAACAATGAAAGGTTAGGACATACAACGCCCAGCAGGACTAAGGATTAAGCAGTAACCGCATTATATTACAATTTTCCCATTGCAGTTACTCTGCTTACTGTGGTAACACTAACCGCAGTGGCATCCCTGGCTCGTGCCGCCGATCCTGAATGTGTGTACCGTAAACTACGCGGCCTTTCGGCCCATTGGCCGAATCCTTCCGACTGCGCTAAATACTATCGATGCTCGTCAAAGAACACGGTGCGTGCCATGGAGTGTCCCGCAGGCAAGCAATATAATTCAAAGACGGGCAAATGCTCAACGACCAGACGTGGTCTATGCAAGCTCAGCCTGGCTGCACCCTTGGCCGACGTAAGTAGATAGATCTATCGATCCTATACCTATGTATACCTATCTGTACATCTATAACTTCACGAAACCCTTCAATGTTCACCCTATATATCGACCTACATTTACTTGATCTCTACCCCCTTTTCCCCGTCTATCCTTTAGTCCACCAATGTCTGTGCCACTGAGGTGAACAGCGTTAATATTGCCAAGGTTGGCTCCTGCGGCGAATACTACATGTGCGATCAGCAAGTAGCATATCCTCAGGTCTGTGCATTGGGTGAAATGTTTGATGCCACCACGGGTGTATGTGTGAAGGATACAGATAGCAAATGCTGGCAGAATGCGTGTATGGGTAAGGCTAATGATGCCTGGATACCCAGTTATACCTCGTGCGCCAAATACTACCTTTGCGAGAAAGAGATGCCTACGGAACAGAACTGTCCCACAAGCAGCTACTTTAACACCACTCTTTCAGCCTGTATGCCGGATGATTTAAAGACATGCTGGGCGAATATATGTATTGGAGTGCCGGATAATACAATGATAGAAGATCCGCAAGACTGTACAATGTTCTATATCTGCAACGGTGATGAAGCTGTACAACAGGACTGCCCTGACGGTAGCTACTTTGTAGGTGAGCGTTGCATACCTGGAACATGTCCAGACAATGACTCCAGCACCACCACCAGCTCGCCAGGCTGTGATTGCTCCGATAAGGTGAAAACTGGCGATCTTGTTAAAGATGACGACAACTGCCGTCTCTACTATATCTGCGAGAATGGTATTCTGGAGCAAGGAGATTGTGGTCTTGGCAATTACTTCAATGAGACATTAGAGATATGTACCGTAGATGTGGACGGTACATGCAAGGATAGCTGTGCCCCAGACTGCACGGATGGTGATGTGAACGAGGATGAGTATAGCTGCAATCAGTACTATTTATGTCAGGATGGTTCATGGCAGTTACAAATCTGCAATAGCGGAGAATACTTTGATAAAACGTGCAGTCATTGCGTTGAGGACAAGGAAAATATTTGCCCCTGTGATGGAGCTACAACAGTGGAGTGCGAGGACACTGGTCTGACAGTAATGAGTGACAGTTGTTATAGCTATAAGATCTGCATGTCTGGTGTATGGCGTTACGAGAATTGTTTACCCGGGTACAGGTTTGACAGCACCTTAAGTGTCTGTACACCCGATACAAATAATGAATGTCCAGAAAATGCTGCTCCCGCAAAACGCAACAAACGCAGCGTGGAGGACCAGCAAGCCTGTCCAGCTGACATGACTGAGGGCACCATGGCAGTGCACCCAACGCAGTGTGACATGTATCAGATCTGTCAGGGTGGACAACTCGTTGATGGGACGTGCGGTCAGGGTAACATCTTCAGCAGCTGTGATAATGCATGCATGCCCGATACCAACAACACCTGCTGGTTATGCCGTAATAGACCCAATGGATTAATCATACCAGATCCCAACGACTGCACCTCCTACTACACCTGTTCCAATGGGCTGGCGGTGCAAACCACATGCCCTGAGGCTGAGTGGTATGATGGCACAGGTTGTGTCATCGATGTGACTGCTGCCTGCATTAATCCCTGCAGCTGCGGTACGGGCAATGCCTCACATCCCATCTGCTCGGAGTACTACCAATGCACAGATGGCGTGGCGAAGGTCATGAGCTGTCCAGCTGGTCAGGGCTTTGACCCAACGAGCAGCAGCTGTTCGGCATCCTGCGACTGTAAGGCCGCACTCTGTTCTACAGCCACGGATGGTATGACTTATCCTGTTTCCTGGGACGCAACCAAATTCTATGTGTGCATCAATAATATACCCGAAATCAAATCCTGCCCAGCTAACACGGTCTATTTGGATGACTTGGGCTTTTGCCTAAAACAACCTAGCGTAGGTTTAATTATACACCCTAATTTTGATAGATCTTACATTAAATAATCTTATTTATAGTGCTCATGTGATCAATCCAAATGCACCAACGCTACCTTATATGTGCCCTATCCCACGCTGACTTCGGACAACAATAGCTTCTGCATTTGCCTCAGCGATGGCGCCTACATTAATTCCTGTCCCTCTGGTTATGTTTTTATTGAAGAGGATGGATTCTGCACATTCGTAAGATCTCTCTTTATATATAACTTGAATACACAGTATTTATTAGTATAGGATTCAAACCTATTCCACTTTTGTATCGGAGTACGTATTTAAACCTGTTCATTCAAATTTTAGACGGGCCCCTGCGATCCAAAAGGTTGTGTAGATAAGCCAGAATATTTTGTTAATACTGATTATGAGGATCCATATAGTTTCTGCCTTTGTCGCGCTGGCGAACCAGTGCCTGTACCCTGTCCTATTGGATACAAATTTGATAGTAACGATAAGCTGTGCTATCAGGCGCCCATTCCAGATGTAAGTGATAATATACTTTCAATGTGCTATATATATTAAACTTAAATACATGAATAGTCCCGCTGCTGTAGCAACTACTGTCTGGACAAGGCAAATATGACCACATTCCCGACTACAAGCACAGATGAGGGTTTCTGTATGTGTGTAGATGATGTGCCGACCTTCCATGACTGTCCAGTCAATAAGACGTATGACGCAAGCCTTGGCGTGTGTATGGAAAACTATGTAAGTATTCAATCATTACATTATCGTTAGTATCTGATTTATTTAATAATAAACGCATTTCGGATACAGCAATGCAGCTGCAATGAGTGCGATCCCACAGAGTGTTATTCTGCCGCTGATTATTCGGCATTCCCGGTTGCAGGAAATCCAAATGGCTTCTGCTACTGCGAGAATTTCTGTCCTATATATAAGCAATGCCCGGACAATGCAACATTTGATGACGATTTGCTTATTTGTATAAAACCAGCGGTAAGTGACATAGTTATATATTGTTAGTTAGTATAACTAATGCATTCATGTTGGCTTCCAGATGTGCAGTTATTCGAAATGTGTCAACCTGCCAGAGTACGTGCCCTATGTGCCGGAGAACGGTAACCTTGAGGGCTTCTGTTACTGTCAGGGTGGCCTGCCCGAGTATAGACTCTGTCCGAATGGTACTTTGTACAATCCACTTTCCGGCATTTGCGAAAAAACAGAGGTAATGCTGTATTAAATCAGTGCACAAGCAGTGATAATTTATTTAAATCGATACAGGAGACCAACACCTGCAATTGTGATGAATCAAAGTGTAGCTGCATAGAAGAATACGTTCCATTCCCCTCGTTGAATGACGATGCAGCCGGTTTCTGTTACTGCAAGAATGGCAAACCCATCTATGATACCTGCACGGGTGGCAAGATATTCAATAATGTTACGGGCTTCTGTGTGCTAGAAGAGGTATGTCATTCGCATGCACTGTGTATAACAACTACTAAGTAATCTCATTTGCACAGGCACCGTGCTCTGTCTGTACCCCCGGCAAATGTGCATCAATGGCTGAAGATGCTACCTACGAGGCCCTGAACACAACGTCTGGCTTCTGCTTGTGCACAGAGGGCATTGCCATCTATGAAAACTGTCCAATTGGCAAAGAGTACGACACGATCGTCAATGCCTGCATGAACACTACCGCGTCCGCGTCGGCATCCTCGACCACTCCACTGTTTAGCTGTGATGCCACTCTGTGCCTAAGTCGCACAGAAGCGCGCACCTTTGCCGCCAAGGATACCATCAAAGGGTACTGCTCTTGTGATGGTACCGGTATTGCCAGCTACCACAGCTGTGGCGCCGAGCATGTCTACGATGACCATCTGAATGTGTGTACTGTTGAAGCATGTGACGCTA
Source organism: Sphaerogastrella javana (assembly GCA_037040025.1). NCBI lineage: Eukaryota > Metazoa > Arthropoda > Insecta > Diptera > Drosophilidae > Sphaerogastrella > Sphaerogastrella javana. The sequence goes on along the minus strand of JBANCZ010000973.1, from coordinate 20,790 downwards.
CGATGTGTCGCAAACGTTCACAATTCGAGGCATTTGCAGCTAAGAATACAACCAGAGGTTTCTGCTCATGTGATGTCGTGCCGATCTACTACCACTGCACAGAGGGACATATCTTTGATCTGATCACGGGCGTGTGCGTGGATGAGTTGACTTCGATAATAGCCGCATGTGATCCGCGTAAATGTAAAGACGCCAAACAGTACACGACATTTGCTGCCGCAAATACCACGGCAGGGTTCTGTTCGTGCGATGGCAACTCGAATGAGTTGGTTAGCTATCATGTATGCCGAAGTGGACAGATCTTTGATCAGATGTTGAACATCTGCATAAGCAATGACCATAACATACAGAAGCGTTCTGTGGCCGAGCCAGAGGAAAATGTAAGATCCCTATCATTTCTTAAGAAATTCTTTCAGAAACTTGCATAATTTGAACTCTCATGCGACCCCATACGACCCGCACCTCCTCCAATGACCTGTAATCAAATCGACCTACGTACCCGTACAACATACTATATTATACTATACTATATACACGATACACGTGCATAATATTACTTATATAATTAATATTTGTTATTTTGTGAGTTATGATTATTATGAGAAATTCCGCTTGCTCCAATTTTATATCTTCTAATCACAAATATATATATACACATATACAGTATACACGTATATGTTCATTTACTCAAATAATTCATTTTCCTGTCTTTTATTTAATTGAACGCAATTTCGATTTTCATCCCCCCAAAAGAAAGAAATTAAATTTACAGACAGACGCAGTCCACAGTCTAAGTCTACACACGCATTCCACAGTCTCATTGCATAGTCCACACGCGTAGTCCACAGACTCAATCCACACCTCACATGAGCAATATCAGTCACAGAGCCTGTTGCCTTTGTTTCGATTCGTTTGTGTCGTTACTTGCTTTGTTAGAGTAAAAATCAACGCACTTTGAATTCTCTACTCTTATGAGCGCAGTTAAGTCGCTTAATAGGGCTATCCAAATTTATTAGAGCGCCAACGCGCTCATGTTTAAAGAGCATACAAACGAACATGTACGAAAGAGCAAACTTACTGTCTGAGGCTACTAAGTAGATCGATTTGAAAATACCCTGTATAAAATATTACTAATAATTAATACAATAATAATATTTATTAGCTTGCATAATTTATGAATTCCATCTTATTGGTTTTTTAAATAATTATTAAAGCGATATGCAACATAATAATTATATTACAATCATATCATATCATATGTTTGCCTACTGTACTGGCCATACTACCCTTTCTATGTGAGCTAGGCGAAGCATATTTCTGATTTGAGCGACATAACTGTAAATACGAATGAGCAAATTTAAGAGAGAGAAGAAACCAAAGCCGTGAGGCGAGCCGCCATTTTGCATCATAGATCTCAGTTTTTCGCTGTCGTTGGTTAAAGTCACATGGGAGTTTGATAGTTGTTCGCAAAAAAATAATAATTTTCACGGATAGACCTAAATTTTTGTTAATATTGATGCCATTGTTGTGCCACACTTATCCATTTTTTCATTCTTTCATTACAGTTCAACTGCATATTAAATCAGAAGCGTTCACTGCCCGCCAACTGTTCCCAATATGAAATCTGCTTGGAAGGCGGCTGGCGTCGGCGCACTTGCTCGGATTGGCGTTACTACAATCCAGAGCAGCAACGCTGCCTGGAGCCGCGTGATGATATGGTGTGCAGCTATGCACGAGTAACAGGACTGCCCCTGTGCAATGCTGAAAATGAATCGGAAACGATACCAAACAGTAAAGCAAATGGCAAAGTCAACTGTCAGCAGTATTTCCGCTGTGCGGCGGGCAAATGGCGTCTGCGCAATTGCGCCAAGCGGCATTACTACGCACCACAGTTGGGCAGCTGCCTGCCAGTGCCGGATTTACAAGACCTGGAGGACTACTGTGGCACGTTGTATCGCAGCAACAGCAATAGCAGCGTCAGCAACAGCAACAGCAGCACCAGCAACAGCATTACCTGCGAACAGTTGTCAGTGCGTCCAGCTGGCAACAGTTGCGCAACTTTTTACATGTGCCTGGACAACGGCTGGTGGCTGCAGCAGTGTCCACTAGGCATGTACTTCAACATTACACACAACTACTGTTTGCCCAACGATGCCAAGCAGTGCGAACTGCTTGTAAGTACCAGCTGTGAGCATGGACAGATGCGTGCCGTGAGCAGGAGTTGCTTCGACTACGAGTTGTGCGTGGAGGGTCAGTGGATGCACAGAGTCTGCGGACAACTGGAACAGTTTGAGCCACATTTGGGTTGCGTGCCATACAATCAACGCTGCCAGGGCAATGGACTGCGGCGTGCGTGCCACGCAGGTGAAGTGGAAGCTGTGCCTACTGCGGAATTGCCTGATAACTGCCCACAATACTTTTATTACTGTGAGGCGGACGTATGGCAATTGGGCAGCTGTTTGCGTGGCTACAGCTTCAATCGAGCGATACACAAGTGCCAATCGCTCGACAAATGTCAGGCTGTGCAGCTCAAAGTGGCAACAAAGTCGCCCAATAACAGTTGCACTGGTCAAGCGGATGGCTACAGCGTGCCACATGCGGAGGATTGTACTCGCTTCTATCTGTGCCTGCAGCAGCAACCTATGCTGCTACAAGAATGCGGCAATGAAAGCTTTTTCGATGCAACAAGGGGCTACTGTCGCCCCAACGACGGCCAGTGTCAGCCCAGGGTCGCGGTGTGCTCGAATGTGACTTTCCTGGGAGCATTGCTGCCGCACAGCGAGGACTGTCACGCCTATTATAACTGTTCCAGTTCACCACAGCTGAGCTACTGTCCTGAGCTGCAGTACTTTGACAGTCAGCTCAAACGGTGTGTTCTGGATGAGGGACAATGTAACAGGAATATCAGTAACAACAGCAGCAGCATCAGTAACAACAACAGCAGCAGTATCATCATATTGTCCGACCCGATGACAAGCGTTGAACTCTGCGCACCAGCGGCACATGGCACACAGGTGCCACATCAGCGCTTCTGCAATCTGTACTACATTTGTGTGCGTGGTCTGGCCATAATGATGCAGTGTGCGGCTAATGAAACCTACAACATAGATGAAGAACGCTGCATTCCAGAGCCAACACAATCGATGCAGTTGCCATGCCCACGTGGACTATTCAATGAAAGTGAACTATTGAGCGGCAACTGTACGCAGCTACAAGATGGCAGCTATGTGCCGGACACGCGTGATTGCAGCAAGTACTACATATGTGCAGCGGGCGTGGCACTGACGCAGCGCTGCCCCTTGGGTGCTTACTTCGATGCCCAACAGCTGCTGTGCCGCCAGAACGATGGCGTCTGTCCCTATTCAAGCAGTGTAAATGCAACGAATGAGTTTGACGAGAAGCGAAATAATGACACCGTACCACCGAATCCGGAACTGTGTGAGGGCAAACATGGCTACATAATGCCAGATGCGTCAAATTGTAACAATTTCTATGTGTGCATAGCCAACAAGCTGCGTAGCGAGCGTTGCTATCATGGCTACTACTTCAATGCCAGCCTGAAGCAATGCCAAGCGCTGGAAGTGACAGAGTCAACGGAGTCTAGCCTTGATCTAGCCTTGGAACTGGTTGAGCCAGCGCTCGTTGCATGCATGCAGGCGCCAACAGATTTTGCCACGCTCTGCGATGTCATTCCCGAGGGTTCGTCCATTGCAGAGCCTGGGGATTGTCGTCGTTACATAAGCTGCGATGAGCGTGAGCCAAGTTCCCAGCGTTGTCGCAATGGTGAGAGCTATGACAGCTTGCTGGGCATCTGCCGGCAGAACGATGGCACCTGCCTAATGGAGAATGGTGAGCGTGTAGGCGTGTGCAATGGCAGGCATGGTCAATTGGCCAGGGATGCGGATAATTGTCGGGCGTACTTCCTATGCGTGCATGGCCAAAAAATCGAGGCCGAATGCGAGTCGGGTCATTACTTCAGCAAGGCAACAAACTCATGCGAACTGGACACACTGCAGCAGTGCAACAGCAATGGGAGCACCAACACCAACAGCAACAATATCAATAACAATAATGGCAATGAGAATGCCAAGTCAAGGCTAGATGAATCAGCGATTAATTGTTAGAGGTATTCGATATGCATTTTTATACAATTTTCTTTTATGTAACTAACTCATTAATACCAAGTAGGAGATCTAGAAATTCTAGACAGATAATATTAATGGCATATTATTTATCATTGATAAATAATTGTAATGATATTTAGAGATTACTTAAATCCTATTCCGAATTTGTTAAAAATATGCTATAACAATTACTAAATTTTGGTGTTGGGTTCAATAAATCTATGGCATGAGTATACGAATCTGTTCCATTGACTTATCGTACAGCTTGAGTTCATATTAACAATTGCATGACGTACTAAGTGACATGCTACGTGTTGGTCTATGCGTAAGAACTATGAAAATAGATCTATAATAATAGCTATTTATTAAACTATATTTAGAGTACGCTTAGAATCCCTTTGAGGCTTTATATAATGTCTTCTAAGAAATTAATTGTAGTAACGTCATTGTTACTTAGTAATGATTCAATATATTCTTTTAAATTTACTATAACGGCTTATAGTATATCATATATAATGCAAGGCAAAAAAGAACCCCAAAAGAGACAAAAATTTCTTTAGTCCTCTAGAGTCAATTAGCCCACGCATTAGCACTCGTACAATTGGAATTCGATGGGAGAGCAACATATGAAAATGAACTGTTTTGATTATCTATTAGCCACTCGCACTTACTGTTGTACAAGTTGTACGTGCCACATGTGGCATTTGCGTCAGCAGCATGAGACCCATGGTGGCCATTACAATTACACATTCAATATATACAATATACACACATATAGATATACTTGGACAGTGGACAGTTATAAACCGAGAGTCCTGCGACTCTGTCCACATAGTTAGTCGTTCATTCGTGCGCGAGTGCTTGAAGAAATCGGTCGTAAAACCTATGAGACACCACGAAATGTGTCATTAACACGGAATGGACACGCGACCGAGACTTTAAACAGCTTATATCCATCAGATACAATCGGTATAAAGGCAATAAACCACAAATCAGCATCAAAATTATTTATACGATACGTAAAGTAAGATCCCACAAAAGTACAATTAGGAATGTTCGGAATATTTAATGAAATAATCAAATTGATTTCGTAAAAATATAATTTAAAGTTTTACAATAGTATTATCGAATGCATTAATCAAATTAAAATTGTCAATTACCATATCAAATGCAATAACAATCAGTGAAATTAAAGTAAAAAGTGAAACATATAATAATAAAAAAAAAATATCCAAAGGTTAAAACTAAAACAAAAAAGTTCTTTATAAATAAATGAGAAGAAATTGCAGTTAATAATTAATAACTAAAGCAAACGAATCAATAATCGATTATTAATATAAGGAACTTGAAAATAAGTAAAAATGGAAATACAAATGGTATAGGGATTTGAATTCGGATTGAGAATGAGAATGGAAATGACAACGCCGAATCAATAAACCTTCAATTGCTGTGATTGCCTCAATGGCATGGGACTTTGCACAACTGACAACTAACCCACCCAAACCGAAACCGTATACCAAAAAACAAAACTCTGACACCCACTAGAAACTGGAGCTAACTAAAGGTGCTACGCATACAATACAAAATCCAGGACACTAGTTTAAGGTATTGAAATACTTATGGACATATTTCAACCTATTTACAAACAATTCGATTTGTCCTATTTCAAGCTGGAATAATTGGGTCGAAATGCCAAGCCAATTGGTTAATTTATAATATGAAATTAGAGTTATTTATCACACATATATGGTAGTCGCAGACATACTCCTCATGGACGTACCAATTTTGTTTTTATTGAAATGTGTACGTACCAGCACCTTTCACATTTTCGTTGTCACTAATCAAAAGGCAAACACAAGTGGCAGTTAGTTAAGCAACAAGTTTATTTATTTAACATTTATCGATCCAAGGGGAACTGCGGCTAATGAACAATACGATATGGATATAACTGCTCTATATATACCATATATTCGTATATTTGTACTATATGAGGTCATTATAGTGCAAATGTCATGTATGTACAACTGAGCGTGAGTTAAGCCCATTCAATACGAACTAAAGACATGAATGCATATGAATGGATGTGTGAATGCACATGATTGGGACTATATATGTGTGTAACTAAAAATACAACGTATAAATATAAAACGTGTATAGTCTAGAAACGTAAATCAATTAACTAGCGTTTGTAGAACAAGTGCTGTACCTATGAAATACAACTAATATATTATATTATATATATTTATATAAATATATATTCATATGTAGACATATTCAACTGCATTTAGACATAGTACATATATTTTAAAAGCATTATCCACAGCTAATAGTTGGTCTTATCTGATCTTCAACAGCTTTGCGTTTAGATAATGGTATTATACTATAGCATTTCAAGGCTCATGGGAAATGTCATGTTTAAAAGAGTTTTCAATTGATATTTTATCGATTTATGTGTAAAAAACTATAATGCCAACGCTATACTGTATCTCACGCTTAATATCCTAAAACTTTCCATAAAATTTTAGTGTTTAAAACGTGAGAGAAACTAAGAGACAATTACTAAATATATAAGGATGTTTGGACAAACACCGCCCTAATGTTTGAGAGTCAATTTCCATTGAATATTTTCAGTTATGGTCAAGGTTGAAATGAAACGTGTCATTTAATAGTTCTCTAACATTTGCAGCAATATGCTCTGTAAGTCATATTCTGTTGAGGTTAAGTTTACCTGTGACTGCAATTTTATATGTAAATTGTCCATGAAATTAGAGTGACTTTTAGAATTTGAATAATCAACCAATGCTGACGTTTTGTATGTTTTTCGCCTTTCTATATAAACAGTAGCATTATTAGAGGACAATTCACTTTTGGTGTACGATGAAATTTTCTAAATGCATATTTAATTATGAGTACGATAACAGCTGCCTGCGACCCAACCAGCTCTAATTCTAGGTCAAATTATAAAGTAACAAGTCGATAAACATACAGAACACACCCCGAATTCAATTGGTAGCATTATTTAACCATATACAATAATTATTATTATTTCGTGACGACAGAAATCATTGTACAACCGACGACGATAGTTAACGAAAAGATGAGCAGTCCCGGCGAACGGAACCGGACCAAATCAGATATATTTCAAATACGTATCGATAGCGTTGATGATGAGAGCACTGCGCCCATAACCGAGGCCAGTTCTCGTGAGGATCTAATTGGCAGTGCTGCCTGCGAGAACGAGGACAGAGTGGAACAGTCATCGTTTCAGTTTCCAAGTAAATGCTAGAAGTATACCAATTAAAAACATATTATTAATAAGTTTCTTCACAGGATTTCTCTCCGTACCTGCACTACGCAATTCTCTAGCCAGTTCCAAGCATACCACACGACGGCAAGTTTTCTCGAGTCCGGCCAAAAGTGAGCGCATGATACGCAGCAATCATCCGAAGGTACGCACGCGCAGACTTAGTCAGGACAGTGGCATCGTTGCAGGTCGATTAGTTGGTTATGGTGTAAGTATATATCGTATATATAACATATGGGTTTTAAATGCAATACAATCTTTTACAGGAGAGTCCCTTGAATGAGCTGGATTTGCAAGTGCCTGTTATGCAGCCAAGCATCACTGCCGACAACATTATATATAGCTTTCTAGAGGCAGAACGACACTCGGAAACAGCAATGGCAACGTCCACAGATCTAATGGGCAGCAGTCCAAAGCCGGGAACGCCCAAGCCTCGAATGGAACTGAATTCATCGTGTGGTCATTCCGCTGCTTACACAGAAAAGTGGCTGAGCTCATCGATAATGCGGGGCAACAATGGTTCAATGTATCAAAAGTCTAATTCAATGACAGTGCCACTGCCCACACATTTAGAAACGGAATCCGCAGAGCCTAGTCCTACACAGGCATTTGGCCCACGTGTAGGTACCAATGATGAAGATATTCCGGGCACAGCAATGCGACGTACACTAGGTTTGAACTTAAGTCCTGTGTTGGGACACAAGTCCACAGCTGAAGAGAAAGTCAATCAATCGTATGAGATTATCGAATCCTCCCACTCGAATGTGCTGAACGATCAGTTTGGCTATAGGCAACTGATGCCCTCCGAGCGCAAGACATCCACTGGAGAGAACAGCATCGCTGGCAGCTATATAAGCAGTCGGAAGGCCAGCAAGAGCAGCAGCATCAATGGCGAGAGCGGCGACGAGCGGCGTGTAAGCAAACAGGATCGTGAGGGTCTAGATCCGGAATCGCTTATGTTTCGTGATGGTCGACGCAAGGTGGACATGGTGCTGGCTTGGGAAGAGGAAGATCTAGGTGTTATGACCGAATCAGAGGCACGAAGGCGTGATATACGACGCTGCTTCATGGACAATCTAGTAAAGGAAGGACTCGAAGTAGAGCTGGAGGATAAATCACAGTCCTTCAATGAGAAGACATTCTTTTTGAAAATCCATCTACCCTGGCGACTGGAAACACGCCTGGCCGAGGTGATGAACATGAAATTGCCTATCAAACGTTTCATAACTATCTCCGTGAAACCATCGTGGGTGGGTAGAGACTTTCGAATAATGTAAAATAGATAATACTTATTATTACATATTTATTTAACTTACAGAACGAGGAAAATGTAGTACTGCGCAATGTACAGTACTGGAAGGATGTGTGGCAACGTCTAACCAAAAAGATACAACTCGATCACAGCCTGCTCGAGGGTGAGACAACCTTTAAAGCAGCAACAGCCAATGGCAATCCGGAGGAACAGTAAATATTAACCAATATCACACTGAAGTTACATTATTATAATTATTCCTATCTCTTGTATAGATTCATTGTAAAGGATCGCGCCACGACCTACACCAGCGCCCAGCGATCGTTGATGGTCATGCAGGTGCTCATACGTACACCTTACGATGAAAGCGATCGCATGGGTATACGGCGTTTACTCAACGATGGTACTTACCTTGGCTGTTTTCCGCTACATGAAGGTCGCTACGATCGTCCGCATTCGAGTGGCATTTCGTTGGACCGTCGTGTACTGTATCAGACCTGGGCACATCCATCGCAGTGGTATAAGAAGCAACCGTTGTGTCTGGTGCGCAAATACTTTGGCGACAAAATTGCATTATATTTCTGTTGGCTGGGTTTCTACACGGAGATGTTGGTCTATCCGAGTGTGGTGGGCACACTGTGCTTTATATATGGACTGGCCACACTGGAGTCTGAGGATAATACGCCCAGCAAGGAGATATGCAATGAATACGGCACGGGCAATATAACACTCTGTCCGCTGTGCGACAAGGCATGCAGCTATCAGAGATTATCAGAGTCGTGCCTGTTCTCTCGACTGACTTATCTATTTGACAATCCGTCAACTGTTTTCTTTGCAATATTTATGTCGTTTTGGGGTAAGTTCTTCCGGCATTTCCAATTTATGATTTGATAACTTGTCCATTTCTTAGCCACAACATTCCTGGAGCTGTGGAAACGTAAGCAATCGGTTCTAGTCTGGGAATGGGATCTGCATAACGTGGACATGGATGAGGAAAATCGTCCTGAATTCGAAACAAATGCCACCACGTTTCGCATGAATCCAGTCACCAGAGAAAAGGAGCCATACATGTCCACCTGGAGTCGTGCCATACGCTTTGTAATCACAGGAAGCGCTGTGCTTTTTATGGTAAAGATGTATATTAAATAGATCTTTTACTTTTAACTAATATAACACAAATTTTGCACAGATCTCTGTGGTCTTATCTGCAGTGCTTGGGACTATAATTTATCGCATATCGTTGGTGTCTGTTATCTATGGTGGCGGCGGTTTCTTTGTGAAGGAACATGCTAAGCTCTTTACAACGGTTACTGCTGCGCTGATTAACTTGGTGGTCATTATGATATTAACTCGAGTAGGTGTCAAGTTACTTGTAATATAATCATATAAATAATGAGAATATTCAAATATGCCTAGATCTATCATCGCATGGCTATAAAGCTCACAAATCTGGAGAACCCGCGCACTCACACTGAATATGAGGATTCGTATACATTCAAGATATTCTTTTTTGAGTTTATGAACTTCTACTCATCGCTCATCTACATAGCCTTTTTTAAAGGTCGGTTCTTTGACTATCCTGGCGATGATCAGGCTCGACGCAGCGAATTCTTTCGACTTAAAAATGATATATGCGATCCAGCGGGCTGTTTATCCGAACTTTGTATACAATTGGTAAGATATTTGATTTAAAACAGTTGTACAATGTTTATATATATATATAAATTTCGATTCTGTTTTAGGCCATTATAATGGTAGGCAAACAGTGCTGGAACAACTTTATGGAGTATTTGTTTCCCAAGTTCTGGAATTGGTGGCGTCAACGCAAGCACAAACAGGTTTATATATGATAAATATTGAATTATAATCCACTCTAATCTTTCAATTTATTAGGCTACCAAAGATGAATCTCATTTACACATGGCCTGGGAACAGGATTATCACATGCAGGACCCAGGTCGCTTGGCGCTCTTTGATGAGTATCTAGAAATGAGTGAGTAATATACATTAATCAACACAAATATTATTTGTTATATACTTTCAATGATTTTGAATACTTCCAGTTCTCCAATACGGTTTCGTAACGCTCTTTGTGGCCGCATTTCCATTAGCGCCGCTCTTCGCGCTGCTCAACAACGTGGCCGAGATTCGATTAGATGCGTATAAGATGGTCACACAGGCACGTCGACCGCTAGCTGAGCGTGTGGAGGATATTGGGGCCTGGTATGGCATACTGCGCATTATAACCTATACTGCGGTTGTATCGAATGCCTTTGTGATCGCTTATACTAGCGATTTCATACCGCGTGTGGTGTACAAATTTGTCTACTCCGAATCACACACGCTGGCGGGATACATAGAGCACTCGCTGTCCATATTCAATACATCGGATTATAAGGAAGAGTGGGGTGCTACGAGCAGTGAGAAGGATCCGGATACCTGTCAATATCGTGGCTATCGGTATGCAGATCTAACAACTTTGAAGTATTATTGTTTATCGACGATCTTTCATTGTTTATTGTTTATCGGCAGCAACGGACCTAAAGACTATGAACCGTATGGATTAAGTCCGCACTATTGGCATGTCTTTGCCGCTCGGTTGGCCTTTGTTGTGGTCTTTGAGGTAACAATAAATCTTATATTTATTATAAGGAAATATACATCCATTATAAAACTATTTACTATACAACTACACAGCATGTGGTATTCGTACTTACCGGTATTATGCAGTTCATCATACCCGACGTGCCGTCGGAGGTGAAAACCCAAATGCAGCGCGAACAGCTGCTGGCCAAAGAGGCTAAATATAATCATGGCATTAAGCGTGCCCAAGGCGACAATCAGGACATTATGAGTCTGTTCCGCGACGCCAGCAGTCGACCCTCTTTGGCTGGCAGTCAGCTCAATACGCGCGGCAGTTGGGCGCGTCGTTTCAGTCGTCTCAGCGATGGACTAGATGCACATGTGGAGGTCGCGGCACGGCCACGTCGGTCGGTAGAATCTACCGTTTGGGAAGTGTCCTGACACGAGGAGGAGGCGGAGAGCGATGAAGCCAGTCAGGCCAAGAGATGGGAGTAAAAGAATAACGCCACCTCATATATTCCTTCTTCTGCTCCAACTTTTTTCAATTAATGTTGATGTTTATTATTTTGCAAAGCTGTTACTTGAGTTTAATGTATTCTGGGTTCTACAATTTTATGTAAATAAATTATTTTAAATTAATTATACACAACAAATAATCAAATTTGCCCAATCCTATTTTACTACAGTACAAAAGCTGAAGTGCGAGCGGGACAAATATACTAACATAGTCGTTAGGGCGGCCATGCTGTTAGACTTGGCACAGTGGTACATAATGAATTTGAACATGTCGAATTTGACTTTGGTTACCAGAACAACCAAAAACCAGGGCAGCGTTGTTTATCTTATCAAGTTGACAGACGTTGTTTATATTAAAATTGTGTAACTTACATAAATATATATATAAACATAAATATATATTTATAATTAATATGAATAAAAAACTTTCACCAGAAGACGCATTCTACGAAAATTTAACATTGGGCCTTATTAAAACACTATGTAAGTACCACAGATATTTATATGAGTTAAATCCAAAACTCAATGAACTTTTAGCAAATGTACCACGGGTATGCAATGTAATTTTGGAGCGCCGACAACCACTTAATCTCTGCCAGGTGGTCAACTGGGAGCAAAGGCACTGTATCTATTTGCCCGAGGATATGAAAAAGTTTTATCTATCCACCGATGGATTTGTGCTTAACTGGAGCTATCAATATGCGCGTAAGTAAGAATTGAATTCATATAAAATGTTCTACAATTTATTCCAGCCGTTTAGCTAACGACATACGACGCGTGGGGCATATACATTTCCCCCACCTGCTCCAAGTGACTTTGCTGCGGGAGAATATCGAGACCACCCATACGGTTAGCGGTGCATCAAGCAGTAGCACAGTGGGTGCTGGTAGTGGTACTAATAGCAACCAGGCAGCCACCAAAGATAAGTGGGATAATGCACCACCGATTATCATGGCTAAGACCAAAATTTTTGAAATCAATAATATCAATGATATGGCCAAGGTGAGCCATAATGCACGAAGATTGTACCTTCTGCCACTGATAAAGGTTTGTCTTTTGTTTCTGCAGGTTTGTATGTTTTACGAGTCGACAAATTCGAATAATCCTCGTTTCTATTTGCTGGAGCTCAACACGCTCTCCTGGCAGTTTCTTGCCGAGACTTTTAGCGAATACTTGCGCATGTCTATAGCTCACTTGGGCCTGCCCTACTGGGAGTTGTGCTTCTCCAGCTTTGGTTTACCCTCTTGGACTGAACAGCTATTTCTGCTGCTTGCCCCACACTTGTTGGAGAAACAAGAGCTCCGACGTGGTCGCATTATTAATCCGGCATGCGAGCATCCTTATAATATAATGGATCCAAATATATTTCGCGGCAAGCCAAAGAACATATCCAAAGCACTGGCCAGTACAGCAGGAAAGACACAGAAGTGAACATCTTTGAACAAATAGAAACTTTTATATAACCAAATTTTAAATTGTACTAGAAAACACAAAAGAAATAAATACACAGAGAGTAAAGTTTAGAAAAATTCGGAGCTTTTATCTTCCAGATCGGCCAACATCTTATCCCTTATTTGTGGTCTCGGATCATCCTCAATCTCACTGGGCACAGCGCCAGCCTTGCCCAGCATGTACTCCAGCTCCTCGAGCGTCAGCTTGTCGCCGCGCAGCTCCAACGGTCCAATGAACTGCTTACGCATGGCTCCCTCGTGATATACGAAGATGGTGGGCAGGTTCTTTTCGGGGAAGTTCGGTATGCATGTGGTGGCTATGGAGCGCAGGAATTTCGTCTGCGGAAAGCGTATGGCCAACTGTTGCATGTGATGGTGTATGAGTGCGCATAGCGGTACGCCATTGGCGTATAAATGTAGCACCACCCAAATGCCCTCGCCAGCTTTGGTCACCTCATTGACGTACTCCTGGCCAGAAATCTCCCGGACACTACCGAAGCGTGCCTTTTCCGCTGTAGCGCGCATCTCAGCCATGCGCCGCTGACGATACTGTTCGAGTACTTCTTCATCCTCGGAGTCCTCCAGTTCATCCAGTTCGTCCAGGGACATATCATCTATTTTCTTATCACGCTGCCCCTCATTAACAGGCAGATCTGTGCGTCGCTGTATGACGTCATTCATGAGCTCCTGAATTTGATCCTCTGTGATTTCCGCCTCCTTCTGCCTGGGTCCGATAATGCCTTTGGCGCGCAGCACATCATTCCACTCGGTATCTTCATTGGGGTCCTACAACAAATAAGATTTAGATCCGTTCAAGTTTTCATTCAGAAAATCTGCATTTATTTTGGAGTTTTCCCCATGACCATATATGGACATAGGAAAATGCACAGATGTTCACCAGCCGCATGCACGTGGCGATTATCGAAGGAAATGGACATTCCCTAGGAACTTACCTGCATTTTGTATTTGTTAAGTCTATTTCTTACAAGATTCGAATTAAATTTATGATAGATTCGCTTAATGTTAGTTAAATAAATACAAAATTTAAGTGACTAATCCCAGGCAGTATGACAAACTGTAGACAATAACAGAAATGCCTAAATAATACCAAAAACGCTTTTGGTGTGGTGCTCATATGGCACTGTTATCGCTGAGCGCTGTTATGTACATAACAGAACACTGTTAAATAAAGAATTGAATGGAAATTTCAAAAATTGAACAAGGTTCGTGTAAAATTCATGACATTATTTATTAAATACAGTTTAGATTGTGCTATCTGCTACCTTGTAGAAGTTATTAAAATTCAAATTACCAATTAATTCAACAATTTTCTCTTGATAGCCAGAGGCTGCAACCTTGTTGCCCAAATAGATCACATAGCGCATAAACTTTTCAAATTCGGCCTCCTCGAGCACCAAGCGCTTATAGCGCGGATGTATAAACTCTTCCTGCTCTTGGTCCAATGTAAATGATTGCGAATCCAGCAATCTACAAATAACAATAAATTTGTTGTGTTACTACAAAATAAAAGGAGAACAAAACAAATAAAAACTTACTTGCAAAAGCGCAGCACAATCACTAGTAGACCATCAATAGTTTCACGAAATTTGATACTCTGCCGATTGAGTAGCGCTAGGAAGGCAATCTGTTTTAGGTACTCCACGTGTAGCTGATATAGACTCTCAATCGAGTCGACATTACACAATTTCTCATTGAAATTTTGCCACGCCGCCTGTATGGCATTCGCATCCAGGTGATTTTGCAGCGTGATCACAAAATGTGAGAGTTTGTGGCGCATCATTTGCAAATGACGATATTGTGGGGATAGCTGCATCGGACGTCCATGTTGTTTAACCAGTTCCTGTAGCTGCTGATGGGCACATTCCAGCATATAGCTGACATGGCGCAGTTTTAACAGATGTGAGAATATTTGCCCATATTTATCTATGGTCTCGTTGGTGAAGATCAAATTCAATGGCCAATCCACGCGACAGTGTAATGTAAAGACGGACAGCAGATCCACATGCATCAGATCGAATGCCTTTGGTATATCCAAGCAATTTAGCGACAGATTCTCTGCATACAACACACCGACACCGTCAGCAATCAACGCTCTGCTACCCAGTGCATTGTGCAATATTGCATCGAGCATACCATGCTGGCAGAGGCTACGCGGTTCCATGCCCTCTTCAATGAATCCGAGTAGACCGCGCAGCAGCAGCGTGCCAAATTCGCCATCCTGAAAGAAGAAATAGTTGCGCAGCTCACAGAAATGTTCGTGCACCTTGAGTTCGTGGAATATTCGGAGCACTTCATTGCGCAACAGCGATAGATGCATATTCAGTGGAATCGCAATCGATTGCTGGGCATAGTACTTAATTCTGAATGAATTGTTAGTATCATAGGCTGCTTCGCTATGCTCCGATTCATTGCTTGGTTTAGACAGAAGCGACGACGTATCACATGCAATGGCTGCAGTCCCACTGAGTGCCAACATTTCATCAGTTTGCTGCGGTTCGACGACATCGCTTGCAACTTGCTGATCCGTTTGAATACTGTCATGACTGCCACTGACACTATTATTATTATTAACTACGTCAGCCTGCTCCTTTGCCACGGCATTTTTAAATGTTTCCACGTCTATGTCTGATGTGGTTGACATGGGCGTTGTTGGCTCTAGTTGTAGTGTCGCTGTGGTTGTGGTTTCCACGCGCAGCTGCTGCTCCTTCAGTGGCGTATCCTGCTCCTCTGTAATATGGCTTAGATTAAACTTTTTATGCTGATGCATGCGCAAACGATTGCGCTGCATGTCATTGAGATCTGCGATATTCATATTCAAATCAGCCAGCGGCAGTTCCAGTCTCTGATCTGTGCGATTCAGCACTCTTAACCGATTTCGTTCCGCTTCTGTATGAATATTGTTCGTTTTTGGGCTCGTTTGTAGCTTCACCTGCGTTTGACAATCTTGAAACTGTTCCGATGACATGTTGCGACTGCGTATCCTGCTCAGCTCACTGTTAAAAACATTCGAATTTTCAGCATCGTCTTCAAATGTAGCTGGCTCCTCACAGGAAACAAAACTGCTGGCGCTGCTGGTGCTATCATCCGGACTGTTGCTGGTCACTACCACAATCTGTTGTCGTAGACCATCCACTTGCTTTTCTAGCAACCGTTTCTCCTGTTGCAAACGTTGCTCTTCGATTGTATCACTCTGACTCTGAAATGCCAGCTCACTTGCAATATGATCACGTCGCAATTGCAGACGCATTTGCTCTTGCTCCTCTTGTTGCCTGTTAAGCTCATCATAGCGCAGCTGTTTCGCTGCATTTGCCTTGATTTGCAAAACATGTTGGTCCGCTTTCCAGGCGGCAATATACGCCTGTGTGTTGTGCCACATACGTGCTCCCAAGTTCTCTTTCCTCTGTGCCCGCTGCTCAAATATAGAACGCATTGTGAATGGCTTGTTATTGAGTAGACGGCTGTAGTGCTGCTGCTGTCTGTGTCGTTGCTCCGCTAGCTCCGGTTCCGACAGGCACAAAATCAACTTGGGATGATCTATGCTAAATATGCGGTGCTGTAAAATACAGTGGCTTGAAGAGATTGACTTTACGTATGGCGTAGCTATGTTACCTGCGGATTGTAGGCCTTGAGCAAAAGATTATACTTGCCACACTGTAGTATGGCCTGTTCGAAACCATGCAGAAAACACGGCACCAAATGGTGTCGCACATGAAAGGCTTTGTCATAGAACTCTTTAGTGCGTTCATTCCAAGATCTCTGCTGGCACAAGCTTATGAATAGCTCGTTAAATGGTTGGGCAAGTTCACCTTGATACAGCCACATCTGCAGATGTGCATAGTATATGGCACACAGGGACTTTAGCAGGTAGATGAGTAGTTCCATGTTAACATCATTAACACATAACTCAATTGTTGACCAGATGAAACTCAAGAGGCAGGCGCCAGTTGCGCCTCGTCTGAGATTCGCTGGAATAATCATAATTCATATAAGGATCTGATTGTACTACCAAAGATCTAATTGTACTAACGACTATTTCTGCTCCGGAATAATTGCGCGACTTGTACAATTAGCTGTAGCGTAGACTCCGCACCATCCCATAGCTGGTGTAAATTTTCAACGTCCAGCGATATCAGATACAGTCGATTATTTTCCATATATGTGCTGATGGCCTGACGCATAGCCTGTGCAAAAGATTTATTTACATAATATAGTAGACCTCTGTGTGTAACTGTGATTTGAAATTACCCGATTCATAGGCCGTTCACTGCGCAAATCCTGTGCGTCCTGTTGATATTCGATATAGGCAGCTAGCTTACGATATGCATAACCAGCGGCCAAATATGGTTTAACATATTCAGCCAGAACTTTGGGCTGTATGTTACGCAGTGTGACATTTGGTTTTATGATGAATTCACCATGGTCATCCGTATAGAAAATATCCGATTCAATGCCCACTGAAAAATATATATTAAAGATTAGTTATGGCATATGTTGGCTACTGTGAAAACTTACCGCTCGCTAGTTTAAGATATTTAATCAGATCGGGCAGTTCAATGAACTGGAGCTCCAGTGTCCGATTGAAGTACCATAAGAGCTCGTTGCTCATATTGAGATCTGAGATGAAACTCTTTTCGTATTGAGGCGATGTGTTGCTTTCGCTGCATTCGGCATTCGTGCTCGGAAGCACATCTTCCACTGGACGTGGCAGGTTAAGCTCTTCACCCTGTACACTACGCAGAGTTTCGGTTATGCGCGCCATGGATTCATGTAGCATGGAGAAACAATGCTCATCATTTTGCTGAATCCGCAGCTCATCGAAACCACGTAGCGTTGTGTCCGTGTTTAGGCATAAAATCTCCGGCTCTTTGGACGTGGACAGCTCCAAAATGTCACGCATTTCCTCTATAACACTTAATACTGATGCGGCGGAAAACAAGGCGAATTCATCGTTCAGCTCCCCGTCAACAGGGGGCAGCGACTGAATTGGTGCAGGGATTAGTATATTCTTGTCGTTTCGAGAGATATCATCTTGATGCAGTTTTACTGGTGCATCCAGTAAGGGCTTCGGTATATGTTCCTGAGATGGCCCCAGGGATAGCATTTCGCGGATGCTCGTGCACTTTCGGGCAAGTAAATCATCGATTGCAGCCGCAGATGTTGGCTCCGCTTCGATTTGGTCATGTTGCGACCTTGATGGAGCTGATTGGCTGAATTGTTTTAATATACTGTAGCTGCAACCGCACGTTGGGTCCATTTAATGGTTGAATTTGAAGTTAACAAACTGTAATTTTTAATTTAAAAAAAAATAATACAAGAATACAACAACAATAGTAGTGGAATAACAAATGGTATAACAACAACAATTTGATAAGTAAGCTATTAGAGATGGGTTACTTCTTCGTTGAGCGTGATTCGGTGATTGCAATGAAAATAAATGTAGATATGTGTAGGTATACGTTACCTGCATGTATGGTGACAGCTAAATTAACGCACTTTAAAATTTAAGCCTGCATTGAGAACGTAATGAATTATATATAAAACATACAAAATCTTATAAAAAAAAATTGTGTGTATGTTAAAATATTGGTGCAATACCAAAAAAAGTGATTGAAGTCACAGTTACTTCAAAATCATTGATCACGCACATCTCAAAGGCACGCTTAACAATCGATTGTTATCGATTTATGCTGCTCTTTGATTAATCAATGTCGTTTTTGTCACCGTATTTGTTTATCCAATTAACTTCTATTAAATTAGCTAATCACATGCGTATTGATAAACTGTTATACAATTTGTTGTTGTTAATATATTTCCTTAGCTTATTTACACTATTGTGATAAAGCACAAGGAACTGTGAAAAATTAACCCATTCTTGCCGCCATCGATAGAAACTTAACTCCCAATGGCAAAGATATTAAATTTTAAAGTTGAAACTAATATAGTATGATGCTGTAATATCATATAAACCTTGATTTACAATCAGTATTCTTTACATTTTATTCATTTCGATTTAACTTCACAATTTTTTGTTTGTTTATTTAGAACACTGCAAATTTTTTGATAATTTTAAAAATCTTTATCATAATAACTGGTTTCAGCTTATTTTGCTTGTTCAAGACTTCAATAGCTTACAACTACACATACAGGGGTATGTTTTGGGTTAAATAGAACTTTTTGCATAGTTATATGTGCTGATTCAAGTGTGTGCTATGTTACATTCAACGTTCATGAGATTGACGTCAGCGATGTTGCATTGAAGTCAACATGCCATACATGATGAGTAGGAAATACATATCTTATTTTTTTTTACTTGAAATTGTTTGAAAATGAAATGTAAACGAATGCGAAAAAGAGAAAAATTAATGAAAAAATAATAAGGTTCAATGAAATATAAACAATTAAGCAAAATGAACGCTAGCATAAACGGCATATAGTGCACTAAAGATCAACCGATCTAGCAAATAGACTATAAATATTAGGTAAAGAGCATTTATAGGGGGAGGCATCGGGTGCTATGGGTTAACACATTCTCTTGATGGGCTTAAGCTTAGCTCGTCGTTGGGAACTTGTTACATGGTTGTATAATTGATGTTTTGCGCGCAGGCACCGTCTCTGGGGTTGGTATGGCCTCTCCGGTGGTTACCTTATTGGCAAATACCTGCTTCACGCCGCCCCCTTTCTGTTTGGCCATTTGATAATCACCCGAATCGAAGAACTTTTGCTGCAAGCATATATAACATAATGATTAATCATTGATTGACTTCCATTTAATCCAATCACTTACGCCCTTTTGTAAACGCTTCTGCAGGAAAGCAGAGTGTCCACCAGGCGCACGCATTCCACTTGGATATTTCGACTTTAATTTCTCCTCCTCGATCTTCTCCAAGTCCCGGGGATCCGTCTGCTCGGCGACTGGCTCTGACTCCTGCGGCGTCGTTGCTGGACTGTTGTTGCTATTTTCCTCAGTGGAGCTCATTGTGTTACTAAAATATACAAATAATTTCGATATTAGTTTTTGTTTAGAAGCTCTAAAAACTAAGTACTATTATTTTGCAATAAGCGAATCTGTTGAAACGTAACATAAAACTTTATACTCTACTCTAAGCCATTGCAAATATTCTTTGTGCGATCGGTTTATTTCATATTTTTGTGGCATTAAGTACTTTTCAAATTGCGCCATTTATATCGATAGCAAGCTATCGATACTGCCAATGTTCCTGGAGTGGGTGGCATTACCAAATTTTTGAAATATACTAGAAAAAAGGCGGTGGATTTCATTGTCTAAACTTCTGATGCTATAGAATCTTCATACATGTATTCCATATATGTATATTCCAATTGTAAAATAATACGCATTTGCGTAAACCTTTTATACCCTGGCTAGAATATTTTCAGCGGTTGCAGGGTATTTAAACGCTAGATAAAGTTGCATTTAGTACAAACATACAGTAAGTTCTATATGTATAGTATTTACATACAGTTGCTACACATACGTACACACACACACACACACACACACACACACACACACACACACCG
>JBANCZ010000972.1:0-22500 GCA_037040025.1 Sphaerogastrella javana | reverse complement strand
AGACGGTCGTACTCATACTCAATTTAAAAATTTCCCTACATGAAATTCTTATAAACAAATGCTTGCTGTCAGTACCGACACTGGGTTAATAAGACACACATTTTCCATTTAATCAACCAAATTTATTCTGTCGCCTTCAAAGTAGTCCCCATTAGATGCAATACGCATATGTCACCGATTCTGCCCATCTTTGAAACATTTTTATAGGCGTTTTCCGAGATAGCCTTCAACTTCCGTGCCGAATTTTGTTTGATGTTTTCAATGGTGCTAAAACGGGTTCCGTTAAGTCGAGGAAATAAAAAGAAGTCACTCGTGGCTAAATCTGGCGAATACGGAGCTTGTTTGATAGTATTTATGGAGTTTTTGAATGTCAGAGAAAAATTCAGTTCCGGTACTTTAGAAGGTAAAATAGAGTTAATGTTAAATTATAACATTTAAAGACCGAGAATTCATTCAAGACCTTCGATAGCTCAGTTGGTAGAGCGGTGGACTGTATGGGTGGGACCGTACACAAACACATAGATATCCATAGGTCGCTGGTTCAAATCCAGCTCGAAGGAGTATATATTTTTATATTTTTATTCTAATTTTTATTTAGCAGATTTTAAAATAACTCAAAAAATACTTGTAAAATCATATCGTATGTGAGAAATCGCAGAATTTGCCGTCCCTAATAACTTGGCATGTGTGTGTGTATATAGATATGTGTGTTGTTTTTGTGTGTGTGTGTATGTGTGTGTGTGTGTATGTGTATGTGTAAATTTTCTTATATTGGAGCACAAATTTGAAGCTGCAGCTAAGGCAATCTCACTCCAAGAAATCTCAGAGCAACTGCTCTGAACTCCAAAGCAATCGTGTGTGTAAGTGTGCGTGTTAGGGCGTATGTTGTGTGTGTGAGAATGGGTGTGTGTGAATGGGTGTGTGTGTGCTGCACATTTCATTGCACGATATTCTTTTCCGCTTTAAGCTGAAAAATAATAAAATTTTATTATGCACTTAGCAGTTGCTCGACGCATTTCTTTGCACCCCTACAATGATGAGAATGCTGATGACTATGCCAAAGGAATAGGAAATAGGAACAGGAATAGCAAGAAGGAAGGTGGAAGTGGGAGTTGGAGTGGAAGTGGGGGCCAGAATGGAACTGGTAGTGGAAGTATATGGGTATGTGTATGGATATGGATGTGGGTATGAGTATGGATATGGTAAAGTAAAAGGGCGTTGGGAATTGGCAAGGGAATGGGCATGGTTTGACGCCAGGGCATATTGCCTTGAGCCTGTTTTACGTTGACAATATATTAAGCTAGCACATAATGCCAAGGAAGCAACTCCAGTGTCTAAGGCCAGGAGCTGCAGCTCCTAGCCAGATGATGTCAGAGTTGTGTCTGCGTAATTTATGGCCTCAAGCTGCGAGCTCATCAAGCGGCTGCAACACATTTGCCCAGACGAATAACAAAAGGCAGGAATAGTAAGAGTACCCATACTCACACTCACACTCATACTCATACTCAGTCGCAGAGGATTAGAATTCGCCAGACATCAGAGCTGTCATGGCATACAAATTATAGGGTACTTGCACTTGTATAATTTGTTTAAAAGAATCAAAAAAAAATATCATGAGATACTCGTAAATATCACGTAGAATTCTTGCTGGCTTCACTACCTTTGCTCCATGATTGATGATAAGTGATTGATGCATGATTTATGCGCTGCTGCTGCTACACTTTCCAAAACAAAAATAAATCCATCGAAATAAAAAGAAACAACAAAAAGAAAAATGCAAAGAAAATAGGGGCAAAAAAAAACGAAGAGGATGAAGGCCTAAAAAACAAGTGGCAAATGCATCAAATGCCGTAAGGCAACGAAGTAAAATGCGTTAAAGTGCCAACAGATTTCCAAATTGTTCAACTTGCAACATGCAACACACAGTGTGAGTGTGTGTGAATGAGTGTCTGAGTGTGTGTATGTGTGCACTTGTGCATGTTCCGTCATGTGATGCTTCGTTAACCTGACAGCATTTCATTCGTCAGTGTAGACTTACACATACCAAGCAATATATACATACTCATACTCATACTCACACTCAAACTCATACTCACACTCATACTCATACACAAACACTTGTGCACACGACAAACACAAACACAAACTACCTACATTGATGATTGATGTACGCAAGTTTCGAAATTTCTACCTAACAGTTGGCTGTCTGCTTGTCAATCACATCGACACAACACTCACAAGCACACTCATATATATATATATATATATTTATATATATATATAAATATATAAATTCAAATATATATATATAAATATATATACTAAGTGTAATTGAAGCGAATAACACATTATTGTTTGGCATTCCACACATAATTCCTGTTTAATTGCCAAGTGTGAATAGCATTCACATTTGAACCTCTGCAATTTCGAATAAATGCCAAATATTTATGGTATTTCTCTCTCCATCTCTATCACTCCCTCGTTAAATAAAAATAAATTAAATTGTTTCTCGTTTAAATTTATGATATTTAAATATGCAGCATATGAGAGTATGAAACATTTGAAATATTTCGAAAATTAAACAAAATTTTGTAGCTTATAAAAGCATGCTAAAACGTTGCCAATATTTAAACAGTAAAAATGTCAATAGTGAAAAAAATCTACAAATATAATAATTATTTAAAAAAAATAAAACCAATTAATTTGCAACTCTCATGTATAAATCATATGCATGTTTTATTTTTTGCAATTGACAAATATATGTAAATATATACATATAAATTAACTTTATCAAGCTTAAAGTCAGTTTTAAATCTACAGTATTTACTAATTAAACTAATATATTTAAACAATATTATTTAGTGCGTAATTTTTGCTATTTATTTTAGAATAAACTAATCATGACACCCTCATTTTCATGAGACATACGGAATGTAAAATATTGTTACTTGTTTTGCAAAATAATTAAAATAAATATTTACAGTCTCTTGGTGCTTCTCTAGAGAAATGTGCAGGTTAAAATGAAACTTATTAAGTATTTAAATATACCATTTACCCGGCTAACCTCAGCTGAGTTAAGCAAGTTTTGAAGTTTTAGCCAACATTTCATGCTTAGCAGGTGCACAAATACAAATTAACACGTATACGCCATGTGGTACAACAGGCATTAGCAACTATGTAAATAAATGCGTGTGTGTGTGTGTGTATATATATACACACAGTATATGTACTATATACGTATGGTAATATGTTCATGCAACTGTCGTGCATGCTATTTAAAATCGAGTAACATTGTTGAGTTTTCTAGTGGGAGTTTAGAACAAGGCTCAAAGCATAAGGCGTTTAAATTGTCGGTGCTGCCCTACTGCTCCAAGCAGTTCAAGGAGCAGACTACAAGTTGGAAAATGTGGAGGGTTGAATGTGGCTCAGCACACTTGAAACCACAGAGTGGAGATGTCATCTTAATTTAAATTATTATCTAAGACCAACAGGCAAAATACTGCATACGCAAATATATATACACACCCATATATTTTATGAGTGTATATGGATTTAAATATATATGTTGGTATATTTTAAATACTTGATAGTAAATATTTAAGTTCGCCGTCGGATGGAAAACAATTTTCAACCACTTTCCACTGATGAGCACTTGAGTTGAACGCCAAGCTGTCAAATGTGGCCTGTCTATGTCACTATCTAAAAGCTGTTTACACATACTCACATGTGTATATGAATGAGTGTGAGTGTGTGAATGGGTGTGTGTGGTTACGTGAGTGTGAATATTCGTGTGGTTTCACTAATGCTGCGCTAAAGTTAACAGGATTGAAACGGTGCCCTGGAAATGTTAATTGAAAATGATGTCTGCTCATAAATTGAATTGTCATCTCAATCTTGTTGCAAATTCATGTAGAATCATTTTTGTGACAGAACCAAATGACATTGTGTTGTGCATATCTAATGTAGTGCATTGATATAAGAAATTGACTTGAATGTCACAAGTCAACAGCAGAGCAGCTCGCTGAAGTATAATGCCTGTAGTATCAGTGCCAGTATCAGTTTTAGTGTCAGTCTTAGTCTCAGTCGGAGACTTAGTCTGTTGCAGTAAAAGTCAATATTTGTACTAAGCCTTGTATTAAGCTCAGTTGATGTATTTTTCTTTTTTTGTTTGGCAAATCTTTTCCTCTCACTCCCTTACTCTCCGTCTTTTTCTTTCACTCCATCGCTTATCGAAGACGTGCCGTTAGCAAACACTTCAACTGTTTCAATAACACTCTTATCAGGATGGCAAACGCAATGAAGTGCGCTCCATAGCTGAAATGCAAACATCCAGAGAGACCTTGCCCAGAGTTCTTCTTCCAAGTGAATTCCTCTCGAACCCTCCAAAAATACGGCACTCGCACTCGGACAGGCGCCAAAGTCAAGTATCAAAGTCCCAAGTCGACCGAGAGGCGCCAACCCTGTGACTTCTCTTTACGCCTTCACACATTTTAAATCGAATCAAATTCTGAAGGAAGCTCAGATTCCAATTTCATACACACTATGCTCATTCTATGCTCAATATTTGGCTTTCAATTACTTATGATATGAAGGCATTTCTGATTTTCAAATAGCTGAAGTGCACACAAATTTCCAATGCATATGATTACATCTTCGTTTGCCTGGATATACAATATAATAATATATAAAAATGTAATGTAATATCTCTTTATACTATGATATAATATAATAATATATAATATAACATATATACATATAACATATTATAGTATAGGTACATTTTGTACCAATTCTTCACCGAAAATACTAAACTTAGAGCACCTTCCCTTTATTGATTTAAAAAAGTAAAGATTTTAAAAAAATTTTGTATGAAACAAAAGAAATTGTCTTCAATTTATTTAGCTATGATTAAAAGGATATCGATGTTTAGCATAACACTCTTTGTAAAGAACAATTCCTACACAATATTGTGAATATTGTCAAGTTGAATCTGAATCTAAGTATCCATGACTTCATTCCTTAATATTAAGTTGAGTGTAGACCTAAATAAATAATATAAAAACCCCAATGACAAACACTTTTATGCAATTTACCATTAGCAAACCATTAACAATTTCTCCACATACCAAACACACACATACACACCTCCCTACCAACCCCTACACACCTATATAGTATATAGTATATCATTGTTTGTGTGTGTGTGTGTTGGTGAAAACTTTTCGTTTTACGCTTTTTCAGCACAATACATAAAAGGAAGGAGATTCACTTTGGTTGTATGTCAGCAATTTTAAGCCGGAAAAATAAATCCGTTAACATAAATCAAAACACGTTTTTTTTTAAGTTGGGCCCAACTGCTTTTATCTTTGTGTCAAGAACATTACAAATGCACTTTGGAGGTAGTTGTTGTTGTTGTTGTTGTTGAGCCATTATTGTCGCTGTCTTGGATGGTGTTGCTGGTGTTGTTGGTGTTGTTGGTGTTGTTGTTGCATGCCACGTGCCGGTGGCAGCTTCTACATTCGATTTGTCTTGTTCTTTTTTGCTTGTTATCTGCCCCAAATCAATACCAAATCACAACAAAACCCAACCGAAGCCTGGCCAACTGTCGCGCCCAAAAGGTATGCCAACTCGTATCAAAGTATTTCCCAAGCATCCACAACACCAACACCAACAACACCAACACCAACAACAACAACACCAACACCAACAGCATTGACAATGACAATGACAAGAACAGGAATAATAAGAACAACAATATATCTGGCATCGTCACGCCTCAGCATTATGTTTGAAATAAGAAGATGGCATTTGATAAACATTATTGTACATGTCCGACAATTTTTCAACAATAGCTCGAGCGTGCCGGCATTTGATTGATCCAATGCCAGTTAAACATGGGCCCCCGATATATATGTGGCATCGATGCTGACAAACGGTTAGCGGTTTAAATGACAGAGCATTTTGTATTTGGCAGCTGTGCTGCACAATTGATTGATTCTGTTGGCAAAAGCAGCATCCAGCAACTATTTAATGGTAGCTCCTCACTCTCCTCTCCATCCCATATCATTTTGTTTTTCTCTCTGTTGGACCAGAAGCAATATGGCTGGAAGCTGGCGAATTGGCGAGTTCCTGCATGCCGATGCGTTTCACATTTAATTGCACTTAAAATCGCACAAGCGTTAACTCATTTCATTCACTCAATTCATTCACTCTTTATGCATTCACTCCATGAATTCGATCATTGCCTGCATTAAAGAGCCCGCAGAAACGGATTCCACTTCGTAAATTCACCTCCTTTTCGCTTCCATTCATGCTTCACTCGCATGTGGATCCACAGTTTTTATTCCATTGTAAGCACTTAATTCATTTATTCATAATTTGATTACTTGGAAATCAGCTGAAAATATTTAAAAAATATATATATTACCATAAATTAATAAATAAATCAAAAATTTTTATTTAAAATATTTTCTTTTTTGATGTAATTTCATTAGTCTGCATTTCATGAAATGTCATCTTTGTTATTTTTTTTATTATAATATTTAAATCAAAGTAAAAGAATTCATATAGCGAAAAATTTTAAAAAATTATTTGACTTTGTTTTAATATTTCTATAAAGATTCCCTTTTTTGAATTTATTTTATTAGTTTGGGTTTCATGAAGTGTTCGCTTTAATGTTATATTAAGATCAAAGAAAAAGAATTTCCATAGCGAAAGATATTCCTAATTTTTTTTACATTTCATTAATATTTTTTTGAAATTTTTTTTTTAGATATTATTTGATATTGTTTTAATATTTCTTTGAAAATTCTGTTTTTGAGTTCATTATATTCGTTTGCCTTTCGTGAAGTGTCATTTAATATATATATATTTTTTTTTAATATTTAAGTCAAAGAAAAAGATTTTATGCATCGAAAGATTTCCCGAATTTATTTCACTTTATTTTACTTGCAAACAATAGATCATTGTTTATGTTTTAATGTGCGTTTTTTAAGTTATGCATGACTGTGTTTTTCAATTACTTGGCCATTTGGCCATTTCGGCCATTTGGAATGCAAACCACATTATGTCGCCTGGCCTATACATACATACAAAAGCCACAACTAAAATATACATTATACCATTTATATATACACCATATACATATATGTATCGTATAGACATATACATAAATGTTTGCGCATAGTAAATGGACAGATAGATAGATGCATAGATAAATGGATATAAAAAATTCGCCACACGTTTGCGGTAAACTGGCAACCCAATTTATTATAGACATTTCCATACAAATTTGACAGATTCCAACTTTAGATATGAAACGATTCAGCGCTATGTGATGCGATGCTGTGCGATGCGATTCTGTTGAGATACCGACCAACCGGATACACTTCATTATCAGATACCATATATATATATATGGCTGCCACTTTGACCGACACAACTTCCGGCAATGTCTGTTGATTGCGAATTTGTTATTGTTTCTTTATTTTTCTTCTATTTTTTCCGTGTTCGTGACCATTAGAATCTTGGCGAAACGTCTCTTAGCAGAATGACCGTTATCAGTTCGTTGGCTGTTGAATTGATTAAGCTGTCGACTTGTCTAAACACTTGTCTGTCTATCTGTCTAACTGTCTATCTATCTTTACCGTGTCCCGTATCCCTTATTTCGTATCCTGTCTGCTGTCTCTGGTCTCCTGTCGCTTATCTGTTCTTCCTGTTTGCACTCGATGTGTTATTTACCAGACAACCTATAATTAATTTGTCCATTCTAAACTTGTATGCTCAACCAAATCCATACTATTATGCTCAATAAAATAGTATCACTGTCACTCATAAGCTCTCTAGCTCTGTCTCTCTCTCTCAAATGCCATCGAAATAAAAGCAACAAATTAAGTCAATAGATGTGTCTATCTATTTCTATCTAAATTCGTGTATCTAATGAGCAAAGAATCAATTTTGTTTACATTTAATTAGGCATTCTCGAATACCCATGTTCTTGGACAAATAACATAATCAGCATACTACAATTGTGAGGGCTAAAGATAATAATTAAACTAAGGAATACCCTGCACAAAATATTGTTGAATTTTAAAGAACTTTTAAACCAAGCATCAAGAATTTGCTTGTAAAAAATCATTTGTGGAATTAAAAATTTTTTTTTCATTTTGTTATTATGTATGTATTATTATTATATATGTATTATATATCCTTGATTTTCTTGACTTTTTCGATATAATGACAACTAGTTTATTATTCGTAAAGAGTAGAACAATTCATTAGCCATAAATTCAGTTCAAATAGACTCTGGCCTAAATTGGATCAGATCAAAGAATAAGCAAATTAATATGACCCCCACTTAAATATTTATATATCTACAAGTTGTCCTCTATGTAGCATTTATATTTCATGAGTTTTTTGTGTGCGGCGACTCTCAACTCTCGAATTGATTCATATTTTTTCTTTTCTTTTTTTTTTTTTTTTTTTTTTTTTTTTGTGGGCACATTTCGTATTCACTTAGCGAAGCTCACATTAGGCGCCAACGATGGCCATTTGCACGCACTCAACTTGAATGTGGGGATACCCCAAAAAACATTCACACACATATTCGAATGTGTGTGTGTAAATATAAAACTCTACTCACACGTAATGCGACGCAAAGCAGTCAATTTGCATGGCTATTCGGCAAAAGAGTCGAATAAATTTGTTATAATAAACTGAAAATGTAAAGACCATGCCACAGCGACCTCCATAATTCAGAGTTGCCTACTTTAAGGCGATGACTAGGAACCTCTAATACCCTTTTCCATGGTCGCCTCTAGCTATGTTTGAGGCATTTTAACAGCAATTTTGCATGAGACAATTGTTTTCCTTCCAAATAAACGAAATTTTCGCTTTAGACGCCTTAGTTAAATGATCTTAAGGTCTGCTTAAAATATGCATAAAGGCAACAATGTAATTTTAAAGAATAAATTCTTTTTTTTCAGAATGTGCTTTTATAGATGGGTTTTTCAAAATTGAAAAAAAATATATATATTTAAATTTTTTTTAAGTGTTTTAATAAGAAGTTAAATTTTGTTGGTTGTGACGAAGACAATTGTTTATCCAACAAATCCACCTAAACAATATAAATATGTATTTATTTAAATATTATTATGAATTTATGAAAATGGATTCAAATAAATCAAATATTTTCTACAAATCTAGAAATCTACAAATTTCGAATCATTGTCAAAATTATTACATAATTCATTTTGTTTTTCTGCAATTAGTTTTGAAAAGTTACGAAATATAAAGTGATATGTCCCAAGTCCGATTAATATATTACGACGTGAGTCAGAGTTGTATAGCCACGTCATGAGGCAATCGTGTTGGCGACCTTCTAGCGCCTGGCAAATAATCTGTAAGCGACTAGAATCCTGGGCGACAGCACGGCGACTTGACTATGTGCGAGTGCTTCAATTAATGAGTGACACGCCTGCTTGTCAACTCAACTCGTACTCCATATGTTGGTTCCCCCATCCGAAAGTGCCAAATACCATATCCTTCGGTGCTTACTCGTGAAGATAGTCGATCATAAAAACCATAATGGGCATCCATGCGACGCGCATAAAATCACAGCCAGACTCATATAAATACAAATATGTAAATTGCCACCCTCTCCCTCCTCATAAACTTTCCTCAGTTAAAGATGTTTTTTTTTTTTTTGTATAAATACACACACACAGTTAGACATATGTGTGTGTATATCTTTTGCATGTGTGAGAGAACATAGTCATGTAACCCCCATATAATGAGATGCTGCTCGCGTTACAAAATATGTTCCACGTCTATGCCAGTTCCCTTTTTTTTAAGAAAGGCTTGTCCCTGTCGCCGCCTGCTTCGTCATTTCTCCTCTTTGTCTTCTTTTTTTTTTTTAAAGAAAAAAAAACTTTTAACGTGCATGTTTTTTGGCACGCCTTGCTATTAGACCAAGCTAACTTCATTACGCATACGCCATATGAAGTGACCGATTTTCTGTCCCCACTTTCCCCACAGTTTGAACAAGTGGCATATTAGTAAAAAAAAAACTTTTTGTTTGCGCTTGAAATTATCCTTAACGCTAAATTGATGAATTCAAGATGCAATTAGCTCTTAGAAAAAGTATCTTAAATGAAAAACTCTGTATCTTTTAATCATTCGAAAACGATTTGCTTAAACATGGAACTTGCAAAGAAGAAGCCCTACTTTAAATTGAAGATTACTAAAAAATGAAGCTCATCTATATAAACAGTGTATGATACCTTATATGTTGTATAATATAATAATATAATACAATAGAAATTTTTTATACGACATAGCTCTTATAATGTTAATTGAGTTTGTGCAATTTCAAAACACGAATTCAATTAAATTCAATAAACAAATCAAAGTATTAAGTACGTGGTTGCTTGTTTTATACAAAATCGATACTGTTTGTTCCCTGAATAAGTGTTCAATAGTCAACTTTAATTAAAACGATTAAACGTTGTGGTTGTTTAAAAATAAACCTCGATTTTTCATATAATTTGTATACGCATGAATACGTTTACGTATTTTCATTTTGTTTGCAATCGTTATCGTTAAAATCCATTCTATGTTTTCGTATTATATTTCTTAAATGCATATACCATACATACATATGCATATGTATATATGTATATGGGTATATGTATATGTATATAGGTATACATTTATATGTACATAAAGCTCTTTTATATTCTTTCCATGATTGTGTCTCTCTTTTCGCTCTGTCTGTCTGTCTGTGTATCTGTATCTTTTGTTCTGCTGTCTCGTTTCGAATGTATCTTTTTGCGTTTTTATATTTGGTTTTTATCTTTTGTTTCAGCCGCTGTACATTTCGCACATCCCTGCAACTTCATCTGTCGACATTTGGGCTAATTTATTGTGCTGCCTCGTTCCATTTATGAGTTTTCTTTTACTGCTGCTTTGGCTAACCCAACAGCCCCAGTCCCAAAGCCTACCCCATGGCAGCTCCCTCAACTTCTCCCCTCATCTCCCAAATACAACTTTCTTTACCTGCCACTCACAATCTTTAGCTAGTTTCATGACTTTCCTTAGCCGCGTATGTCTGCGTTTATACTAAGTATGCTTCGGTTTTTGTATTTTGTATTCGGGGGACCAGCTTTAATTTTATATCTCATGCACTTTTGTCTCCTTTTGCGATGGTAGGCTCCAGGGCACATAAAGTATAATACTTTATTGCACACTTTGGGGGGTATTTGCCGCTGCTAAAACTCGACAAACTCTCCCCACTCGCCACCACTCTCTCATCCACTTACCCACCCACTTTCACTCCAACTCCCTCTGTCTATTCAGGGCACTTGACTCGCACTCATTTACCATTCCATTTGGCATATGCCAGTGGACTAAAGCCCTGCTTGTACAGCCTCAAGCTCATATTTATGTAAGTATCCCTACTATGTCAGATCTTTAGCTCTTTCTCTCCCTCTCACTCTCTCTCTAACTTTCTTTGTGAGTGTAGGCAAAGTGTCCTTTGTGGCACGCATAGCTCGACTTGTGTGCATAATTAGCAACGTCCCACATGCTCGCTGCACCTTGTAGCATTTTTGCAAGTCTCGTCAACAACGGCACGGCCCGACTGCAGCAATTTAGTACTGGGACAACATCTCGTATACTTGCTCTCGGCTCTTACGCAATCTGGCAACAACAAATAAAACTCATACATACAACCATACCCCATGCCTCATGCCCCCATGCAACATTCCCAACGCCCACGCAAAACTAACAAACTGCTAAAGGAAAAAAGCGAGCAGTCAGGTGAAATGGAATGGTACACACACAGCGGGAAATTGCGAAACATTTTGAAACGTGACAACGCCTTGAAAATTGCCAACCGATTGCGGAAACCAATTTGCAGCAGGTGCTGCATAGCTTTCAACTTTCAGTTTCATGCACAGCTCCAACACCAACACCAACACCAACACCATCTCCCATCTCCATCTTCAATTCCAGTTACAGTTTCAACTTGTTTCTGGCTTGTACTTCAGTTTCAGTTTTCCTGATGCCATCATCGGAATCACGAAGGCAACTGAAATGCCACTACAAATTGTTGTGTTAACCACTTAGAGGAAAGAGCAGCACGTGAAAAGTTAAGAGTCGAACTAAACAACCCGAAACGAAACTGAACAAAAACGACAAGAACGAGAACAAAATCAACAGAATCTAAAAAAATCTGTATCTAATAGTAGGGACGGAGCCAGACAGTATGCACCCTATGCTTAATATTTTCGATGCCGCATAATATTTAAAGTTGTCAACTTAGATAACTAATCGATAGTCACTATACATCGAATAAGCGGAGCCTACGCCGATTGATGAACGAGTGAGCGGAAGAAAGGGAAAATGAGTTAAAAAATATTCAATAATAGGGACGGATCCTCAAATAAAATATTTCGTTAAATCGATAACTGATATCGATATTCGATAATCTATAATAAAAGTAAGTGTATTATATAATTGATCACCTTTGTGCCAAAGCACAACGTTCTAGCTCTACCAAAATACCCTTTGTGGGTTTTTTGAACACAGGGTCTAAAAAGCAAAACTTAAAGCTAAACCAAGTCATGCAATTTCACCAATGCCACGCCAAGAGCTTCAAGCACGCTTTGTATTTCCGCGAGAGTAAGAGGGCATAAGACTCTATGTAAGAGTGAGAAAGAAAAAAATTGAAATAGAAACAGAAACAGAAAGAGCAGGCGTTGGACACCAAATCCGTATCCTTGTGCCACGATGTTGGACTTGATAAATTGAGCGCGTGACAAAATAATTCAGGACACGCAAATCATAAGAGCTGACTGACCCAAATTTACGCCCAACACTTATTCATCCTCAGGCGAATGACGGAAGGAAACAAACTGCTCCAATTTTTAACTCAAAATATAAGTTTCCAAATTATACAAGCATATTCACACAAAATTATTTCCAACAACATTTGCGTTGCTCTATTTAATCTGAATGAATAAAAACTTTATGAATTCCGTGAGATTCGTATTACAAATAATCATAGGAAAAAAAAAAAAAATGTTGAAAATTTTTAATCAAAGTAGATTTATTAAGCAATTATTTTTTAATCAGGCGATGATTGTACGATATACCATAGTTAAGGATAATTTTTTGCCATTCATTTTTTTACAAGAAAATGCTTCAAAGGGAATTTAATTAATTAATTAATTATATATATATATACATACCATCAGCAGTCAAACCAGCTAATATAATTACCATATCGACTCTGTTTATTCGATATCTTGTGTAGTATGAAAGGTTTATATCAATATCATTATATCCACTCCGTTTCTTCAATATCTAATGTTTAATATATTTACATCGATTTACTAGTTTTTATAAATATTATAATCTTTAATTATTAGGGGTATTGTCGTTACTCCACTTTTATACTTTGAAATGATGTAGATTCATAAGTAGGCATAGATTCAGATTATCACATTTGATTATTTAGTTCACAATTTAAAAAATTTTAAAAATTTCAAAATGCACTAAAATAGATTTCCAAAAATTTATTTGGGAAATATTTGTTTAGTATCCTGTGATCATTTAGCACACACATCTTATGAGCAGTGACAGGAGCTGTCGCAGTTGTACAGGTGTCCGCATCACGTGTATAAATTAGTTAGCATAGATCTACCTATAGTCTATATGCGGTATGGCCTAACAAGCCCTTGAATGACGTCATGGGATTTGTATGGCTGTTTTTCGTTTCGTTTTACTTTCTTTTGCCTAGCGGAAGGTAGAGTAATGATTTGGGCAAACAGTTAATCAGCTGGTCAGACAGGCAGAAGCCACCAAACACTGGCCAAAAGCGGCATTGTTTCAATTTTTCACCAACAATGGCAACAGCAAAAATTGCAAAGGAAACACAAACCAGAAAAAAACAACAAAAAAAAAAAAAACCCCAACAGCAACACAGGGCTATAAATCACTCAAAACTAAATGCAGCCACGTGGCGTATGCGCAATGTTGACGTTTGGTCCAGGCTGCAATTACCGCGGCATGGGTCGCATCCAATGTTGCCTTAGTTCATATTTTTGTTGTAAGATTCACGGCGCCGCACAGTGGTAAAAGCTGTGTGAATCCGTTAATAGAGACAACATTGTCAAGGATTTTTCCACTATAAGATAAAGCTGAAAGGGAATTGCAACCTTTGGTCTAATTAGTTTTGGTTCCACTGTGCGGTAGAAGATGTATACACACACGTGTAGCAAAACCGTTGAACCATTTGACAGGGTCATGTCCTACTCTGATGTCAGAGCTGCCACCAAATCCGATGAGGGGCCAGCAAAAATTTTAATGCAAACAAAACCCAGGCAGGGTAAACAAGTCGTCCAACCTACACACACACTCACACACACACACACACTCATTCATTCGAGAGTATTCACAGTGCGGATAAATCATAAATTTCTTCTTTTTTTTTGGTTGGATTCGTTGCGGCCGATAAAGATGATTCGGATGATGTTCAAATATTTTGGACTGGCTAAATGACCTAGTTCCAAAGGCGTTTCGGGTAGTTTGGGGGGCGTGGCAAGCGCTTTCAATTTAGTTCATTATACAGTATATATATATATATATATATATATATTCATCTATGCATTGCTGAGGGCAAGTCGATAAAAATTTTCCCGCTCATTAATTTTTATTGCATGATTTTAGCAGCAGCAGTCGCACTTAAGTATAAGGAAATGAATGATTCTCTCTCTGTATGTACATATATATATATACATATATGTGTGTGTGTTTGTGTGTGTATGTGTGTAGCAATTAAGTTCAGCGGCGTGTTAACAAAAACCGCACTGTATGCGGCTTTTGGAAGGGTTGGCGACTTTAATTAAATGGGACGACAGAATAGTTTGGACTGCCAAATCGACAGTTTACGTAATAATTACGCAGCTGTACCTTACACAAATGACCCTTGTTATTGTTGTTGTACTAGTTGTAGTTGTTGTTTTAGTAGTTGTATTTGTTGTAGTCATGTTGCAGCTGCTCGACAATAAATTGCATTCTGTACTTGCGGCCTGCGCTGTCATTTGTTAGAACAACTAATTAACATTTCGAATGTGAGATGTTTGCACTAAACCATGCCATTAAAAATTAATTAAACACATAAATATACATACTAACAAACACACACATACGTATGTATATATATATATATATATATATATATATGTCCTGTGTATACTTATCTTAATACAAACAAGTATACCAACATTGTCATTCCATTTAGCTGACAATTAAGCCTTGAGGCTTTGCTGTCGAATCAATTCGAATGCGTTGAAAATAAACTGTTAACTCGAATGTGTCTCTGCCTGTTCACTTAATCTTACATACTCTATCTCTCAATCTCTCTCCCTCTCTCCCTCTCTCTCTCTCTCTCTCTCTCTCTCTTTCTCTCTCTTTCTCTCTGTATCTGTCTTTCTCTCATTTCTCTGGCTGTGTCTGTTGTTCAACCTCGCTCATATTTATAGTCCATAATTTGGTTTCAGTCACGTCCGCAGAGAGAAATTTCCTTTCCTTTCCGAACGACCATCACAAAAGAGAATTTAAAGGGTTCTTAAATACGCACAGTTATACGGTCATATCATTTATACTATTATTTGTATTATAAAGTAAAAATCATGCTCTCTCTTATTACATTAATTGAAACCTTGATTAAAATCCATCTTAAATATCAAAAGAATAACATATGTTTCTTCTGATGAATGTTTTAAGTGACATATACCCATATTACAATAAGCTTAATATTGATATACTTATCAGAAATACTGTAGTTATATAGATATATTATTATATAGAATTTTCACAGAACTACAAGATATGAATATAGAATCTAAATATAAAATTGATAACCATTGGAGTTATAATATTATATAGTACCAAGAGAATCACTATTGGTTATCATTATAATACTATACATATTGTTCCA
The DNA here is from genome assembly GCA_037040025.1 of Sphaerogastrella javana. Lineage (NCBI taxonomy): Eukaryota > Metazoa > Arthropoda > Insecta > Diptera > Drosophilidae > Sphaerogastrella > Sphaerogastrella javana. The sequence goes on along the minus strand of JBANCZ010000972.1, from coordinate 6,497 downwards.
AAAATATTCAAATTTCAGATTAATATCGTTGATGTTTTCTTTATAACATTAAAGAAAATTCTTTGGTATATTTTCTATTCATGAAAACTTTGAATACACTTCCTGCAGTGTATAAATGCAGAAAATCAAATTGACCTATTTATCGATACATTTGGCATTATTTTTATAAATCCTTTAATTCCATTAAGAGCGGTTAAACGTAATTAATGTGGTTTTATGCACATAAAGCAGAGTAAATTATCTAAGTGGCATATGGAAATATAGAAAATCCGGCTAATTGCATTTAAAATGTCACATAAAATGGCATTTAATTTAGCATTAAAATCGAATTACTGTGAAATTAATAATAACAATTACCGTTATAATGAGTGTGATAATGATTCTGATAACAATAAGCATATTCCACAACAAATACAAATACGAATACAAATCCAAATGCAAATGCAAATGCAATTAATAGTCTGATTCGTAAGGCTCATATGGATTAAATGTCAATGGAACATGGGAAGCGACTTTAAGGTCAAGCGTAAAGCCTTATAGATGGGGCATTATATAAAAGGCCATTGGACATTGGGCAATGGGATATTGAAGCGGGAATCAATTAATCAATCTGTCAATTAGTTGAATGACAGCGGCGCAACAATCTTAATTATGCAAGCGCAATAATAAAAGCAAATCATTAACATATTATTTGTGTAGCCTTGGCAAAATCCGACCCACAGCTGCAGATGGAGGCGAATGAGTAAGTGAAAAGAGAGCAAATGAAAAAAAAATATACAATAACAATTACACTGTAAGGAAACATCGCAATAAATAAACAGAGGACAATGGCAGGACAACAGGAGGACGGGATAAAAGACAGAGAGCAAGGCAAATAAGGGAAAAAGTTGAGTTAAAACAAGGGAAAAGTTTTTGGCTCTTCTGTCAACTGCGGCTGCTTAACGAAATATGCAAATTGCCTAAAACTATGCCAAAGATACAGACACAGAAAGAAAAAGAGACAGAGAAAGAAACAGAGGAAGAAACAGAGACAAAAGTAAAGGTAGAGGTAGAGGTAGTGGCAGAGAAAGAGACAAATGCTGATGCAGATACAGTGGCACATACACAATGCGAACAAACAGCATTTCGCAATTAGTGCATCTGTCAACAAGGCACAGCAGTGGCAGTCCAAGCGTGTAGTGCACATGCCATTTGCCACATGCCCCCACGCATGCCCCACAGATACCCTATAAACACTGATACATGGCCAATGCAAGGCCACAGGTCTATATCAGCGTCATCTTTCAGTCAAGTGCCTGCTGTGGCTACCACTACAACTATTAGTAGGGCTGTTGTTGTGGATGATGTTGTGGGGCCTGTCAGCAACCGTCATGTGGCCTAAGTGCCTCACTGTGTCTCTCGGTGGCTCAGTCATACCGCTGGTTATGCCTGCTGCCATCGCAACCGTCTGAACCACTGTAAAGCTTCTACTTACATGCTTACGAGTGGCAAAGCTGCTTAGCCCAGGCAGCTCTGGCATCTCAGGCAACAGGCAGCAGACATCCGACATCAGACCTTAGACATCAGACCTTAGACATCCAGACACCAGACACCAGACACTCCAGCTGTTGGATTACGATAAGACCAATCATTGTATTATGTTATCCACATACTTACAATTAAGCCAGTCCGTCTCACAAAAAATGCCCAACATTTTAATACATTCTGCAAATAAACGGATTATTTCGCGTTGACTGCAATTAAGTTCTCAAAATCAATCGATTATAATTGAATACGGTTTCCCGAAAGAACACAGTATTACATACATCAACCCCCCTTTTGAAGACTGCCAAAGATTTAAGGGTATTACAGAGTAAAGTAAGACTTTCCAATCAGCTTAAATTGGAATGCTTTTAAAAGCATAAAGAAAAAGTTAAAGCTTACTTGAATTAAAGCTGCGAATTCTTCTTAAAGTAGACCAAGTAGAACCAATTAAAAAAGTGTATTAGATTATCTGCAAGTTAGGTAATGCTTGCTGATGAAATATAATGGATACATAAATAAATAATTCATATTGAGGCATTGGGAGTGGAGTCACAAAGTATCTCATATTATTAGAACGTGATTTTATTTAATACTTTGCAATTTATTGGGCAACAAAAGAGGGATCATTTGCTGCTTATTTTTATGGTTGCTCTGTTATATTCTGTATGGTATAATAATAAGAACGCCCTTTGATATATTTATATACATATATATGTACATGTACAACTTGCCATTCAACTGTTCTCTTGTGTGTCTTTATCTTTACAGGTAAGCTATGCCTGGCCTCATGCCACACATCCACAACCACCTCTCGAGTCCAGCCCCTTCCGGCCCCTCCGAAAACAACGCTTTCACTTGAGCCCGGCACAATTTCACAGTGTGTGCGCACCCTAAAGCATTTCTGGAGAGTATGTAAGATATGTAAGGCAAATGAAAGCAAATAGCCAAGACTAAAATGAGTGTGGCAACCAGGAATAAGACCAAGTCGAAAGAGAGAGTTTGTGAAACAGAGAGAAAGAGAGAGACAGTGCCTAGAGAAGTGGCAAGTAAATGAAACAGAATATAGTGAGAAAGACAGCCGATGAAAGAAATGAGAACTCTAATTGAATTTCATGTATGCATGTCTATAAGTCTGAATGTCTATAAATCTGAATGTTTTTAATTCTGTATATCCATAAGTATATATATATATATTTATGTGTATATGTATGTCACTGTTTGTGTATATTTTTTCGTGATATTGTCGCTCGGAAAACTTTCAATAGCATTTCAATTTCAATTTGTTGTGCACTTTTTGAAAAACAAAACAAAAATTAGCAACAAGCCAGAAAGAAAGTTTATACAACTCTACGACATTACCATGCTCTAAGCCAAGAGAATAAGAGTTAAAATAAAATTCCATAAATAAATGAAATCTTATATTCTTTAGCAAAGAATGACACACTTTATATTAAAATATGGTTTTAATTAGTTTAAAATAAAGATCAAATCAAAATTTAAATTTCATTTTAATATATGTATAATTTTTTGATTGTATTTTAACAATAATCTAAGGCTTATGATAGTCCAAAAAAAGCATTGATTAAAATTTACAATAAGAAACTTAATGACATTAAAACAATGATCTAGATTTGTTGTCATTAAATCATTTTGGCAATGCAATTTAATCTATCGATGTAGAAGAAGGAAAAAGAAGAAGCTGTAAATTTAGTGTAATGTTGGCTCAAAGTTAATCTAAGAGAGATTAAAAGATAACATACTAATAAGACATAAGGCGTGGCAGGTGGCAAGCAGATGCTGCATGCGAATATGCTTTCCATTTAGCCTAGTTAAGAGTTTTCAATGCATAACAACAGCCGTTGCCAGGCAGAAAAGGAAAGAGAGAGAGAGAGCAAATGAGAGAGAGGGTAAGAGAAAGAGTAAAAGAGCGTGGAAAAAATCACTGTAGAGAGGAAATAATAATAAAACGCAAACTACGAAACTCAATTAAACTGTGGGGCACATTTGGCAGCTGCATAATGCTGCAAGCAAACAGCCATAATGTATACTTACACACACACACACACACACACACAAACACACACTAACACTCACAAACAATCACAAACACTCACACACACATATTAAAATTCGATCGTTGCAGTTCGCTTAATATATTGAAAGTGCTTTCAAAAAATTGCTTTAAATGACTGCATGCCGCATTTAACACACCCCGAGAACACCCCTCCCCCACCCCTCCCTTGAAAACTTTTAGTCTACCCCTCCATTCTCCTCATCTGGTCCATAAATTCGCACATTTTGTCTAGCTTACATATAGACAATTAATGGTATTACAAAACTTTTAAACGTTCCACTTTTTTTGTTTGGTTTCCGAATATTCTGTTAACCATTTTGACGTACCAAAAATTTCACAAATGAAATTCCAGATAATCTGCAAAATAGCAGTCAAAAACAACAGCAACAACTGTTTCTAATAATAATAATGAATATTATATGAAAGTTCATAAAATCCAACATCGAGCACCCAACGGGAACTTTTGACATACGAAAACCGTGTGCTAAAAGAAACGAAAGCTTCAAATGAAATAGAACAAAATTTAATTTTAAATTGAATTTGCAAATTTGCAATATATATAATCTGATATAAAAATTTGTATAGTATTGGATCGACCTAATTTAGGAAACGATTCATTTGTGGCTATATACCTATGATCTACTAGATATTAAGCATTGATTTTAACTGGGGTTTTGCAATATTAATCCAACCTCATCTGTCACTACGGCTAGGCAAGGAATAACTGTGTCTATAGCTATCCTGTAGCAACATCTACATCTATATCTATCAGCATGTCTGTCGGTTCGTCTGCCTGTCTGTCTAGGCTCGTTGTGGGACCTCGTACTTGATAATAGACGCTTATTATTCAAGTGCGACGGCAGCTGGGACTCCAGCTGTGTTACAGGTGCTATCGGCAACAACAACAATAGATAGAGGAAGTGAGTGGGAGAATGAGTGAGGGAGTGAATGAGAGAGAGGCCTCATCTCAAAACACTTGGCAGTATTTGTTAAGTTAATAAGGCGTTGGTTAGCCAACATTATGCAAGCTAAGGCTGCTGGGATAACTCTGTAGCTACTGCTACTCATTGGGCTCTTTGGCACGATTTCAGTCAGTTCGCAGCCCTCTGCACCCCCCACCGCACACAATCAGAATGCCGGCTCCTATCCCGAACCGTGTTTTGTGCCCCTGCGGGCTTCTCACGCATGCTTAACTCAATACACAGCCAACTGGGAGTAAGCATTTGGCATTTGGCAGTTGGCAGTTGGCAGTTTGGATGTTTGGGTGTTTTGGGTGTTTTGGGTGTTTTTTGGCAATTGGAGGCTGACTGCCTTGGGTTTGCCTAATCAACTGGCGCTTATGTATTTAACTTTGGTTTCATATTCAAGTCAAGCGGGACGAATAAATATGATTCATGCATGGCACCTCGCGATGAGTGCGTGATTCGTGAGTAATGTGAAACGCAACTGAGCTTGAAACAATTCAATTTTACTTTGATTAAATACACTCGAAATATGAGCTACATCTATTCACTTCACACTCTTCATAAAAAACCAATTATAAGGCTCTTTGTTTTAAAACAAAGAACGAATAAAGACGGTTCTCCCCCCATCTCTCTCTCATTTTCTTTAGATTGGCATTTGGTCGTCTATAGCTACGGTCGTTGAAAGATTTTCCAACGTTAATAACACATTGATATCGTGAGTTCACACCAGTGAATGGTCTCTCACATACGCGAATAATAAATTGACTCTTATTTTTTATACTCAGTAAAGAGTCAGGTATAAAACCAAGAGCCAGGGATGTGATCTAACATTTTCAATGTGCCATTCACGACCAGAAGGCACTCAGCTATAACCGTAAACATTTTTAAAGAAAAAATGGAAAAAATAATCCTTAAAATTAATCAATGAAATCATAAAATGAACAACTTATTTATTTATTTATATACATAATATAAATAAATTTGAACTATCAGAAAATGAATTTAATTTAAATTTCGCTTGAACAATGCTTTAATTACACATAAAAATACACATGACAGTACAAAAATTTGTAAATTTTAATCAGAATGTTACACATATTTTTGAATTTATTATTTCGATGTTCAATTAAAAATGTTGTGTGTTTCATATACATTTGTTTGCTCATTTGCACATTTGATTCATTTAATATGTAAATGGCAAAATGTAATCATAAATAATCGTGCATGATATATGTATATACCATATGTATTTAAAGACTTCAAAATCACGTGCACATCGTTTGGGTAACGTATGGCAGCCAAATGTGATACTACAAGCTGAAATTGCCACAATTTTCGTGAAAAGACTTATATAAAGTTGAGCGCATTTTCTTTTCAAGAAAAAAGAAAAAAACAGAAAAAATAAACTTTAAGACCAAATGTGTACTCACCTATTCGCACTAACATACAATACATACGTCTAATATGTATATATATCAAACTCCCTCAAAGCCTAACCGTCAACCATGAGCCATCATCAACACCATCTCCAATACCAAAACACATCTTAGCCCACACAAGGCAGCACCCAACACGTGAGACCCACACAAAACCAAAGGTAAAGGAAAGGAAAGAAAAGGAAAGGAAAGGAAAGGGAAGGAAAGAAAATGAGGAGGAAAAGGCAAAGGCATAATTTTGCTTTTCATTTTCGCTGCGTTTAATGTGAAAACTTACTCATGTAAATGAAAAACGCAGGTGGTAAAACTTTTTGCTTAACTGAAAGGCGGCCAAGGCACTAAACACACACACACACATACACATACATACATATAGACACGTGTGTGTGTGTGTGTGTGTGTGTGTGTGTGTGTGTGTGTGTGTGTGTACACTCTTTGTATCCCTCTTTTATATCCTAAAAAAATACACAAAATTTTTGCGCGCACAAAGCGCTCCAA
>JBANCZ010000971.1:0-26338 GCA_037040025.1 Sphaerogastrella javana | reverse complement strand
CAGCACGCCTCGTACCTGGACGGTACGGCATAACATTAACATTACCATGAAGAGCAGCAACGGCAACAGAACATTAACAGCGCCATAGAGATGCCTGCCTCTCTGACAGCGCGTCGGCTCTCACTCACACACGGGCAAGCTGTTATCAGCTGCCGAAGCGCTCACTGTTATCGTCTGTGTGTGTGTGAGTGTGTATCAGTGTGTCAGTGGGTCGTTCGGGCTGCTGCTGCTGCTGTCGTTTAAATTGAGAGAGCGAGCGTTAGCTTCGTGTTTGCTGAACTTTCTCTCGTGCTCTATCTGTCTCGTTCACGCGCTTGGTTATTCAGCAATACGTTGACAGAGTACACGGTTGCGCTCTCATACAAATTACTCGCATGCGAGTAATAAATGTAGCAATGAGAGATAACTTGAACATGGTGTATATTTTAAATGAAATTATATTGCATTTTAAACAGCTTTTATAGAATTTGTTATTTTTGTATAGCCTAAAAATAATGACAAACGCTGAATTTTTAGAAAAATAATAACATTAAAATTAAATTTATAAGAAATAGTCAATTCTTTTAATTTATGCTCTTACATGGTACCGCAACAACATGCATTTAACAGTGCTGAGAAAAACACATAGGGAGAGAGAATGGGAGTCCCGAACCATTTAACAGTGGGCTGCTATTACTTAACAGTGCAGAACGTGCAAATAAAAGACTTGATTAAAAATTAATAAAACAAATGGCAAATAGCATAAGTACGTGCAAACAGTTCGAAAAAATGTCGCTAAACGACCTTTAACCTTACCATAATAACATATTCAATATTTTAGAGCAAATATACAGAGTTAAACTAATGAAATGTATACAAACTTAAGGAAAGGGATAGCAAGCACATACGATATTAAGTGTATAACAATCCGATATATATGGTCCAGTTAAGTAAAAGTGCAAAGAAAATTTTCCAATAAAAAAAAAACATTTCTTAAATGAGTTTCGTATAGACTGGAAAATATTTTCGCTTTCAAAGTATTTCATATTCCATGTGGATTTACGCATAATAATAATAACCAATAATCAAAACAAAATAAATTAAAGCTCTATAAGCTAAGCATCAACTGTCAGAGAGCAAGAGAATATACATAAATCTTCCAAATGAAAATACGTACATTCTATATGGTGTACCATACATGCGCCCCGGAAACAAATAAAATGCTCAGAATTATTATTATCTAAACAGCGGAGGGGCACATTCATTATGCCATCGCTCAAGAGCACTTGGCTAGAGCTGTTAGTGTATTTGCCTAGTGCTGTATTTCTGTATTTATTGAGCGTTTTTCTTTGTTTTTATTTGCGGCTTTTCAAATTGGAAAACATGAAAAGAAATATTTCCAATCAATTGGCAAACAGAAACCAATAAAAACTCATATGCGAACACCGAGCACACATATTGTATAACAGAAATATACTCTAAAAAAAAAAAAAAAAAGCCAAAGAAACAACTGCAAAATGTTGTCCATTCATTAAAAATAAAATTTTCATTGAATACAACGAATGTACAAAAATATACTCAGAGGGCAACTTACCGTATGGCTATACAAAATGCAATCTATACATGTAGTGCTATCTATAGTGAAGGATATTCCACTTTATACGTATGCCATGAATGAAAACACTCGAAAAGTGCGCTAGTCGAGTGTAATCGACAGACATACAAACAAGGTTTCAACGCACAGCAAATGGTAATAGTGTGCAATTTCTGGTTTTCCTTGTTACTTGGAATTATCTATACGTTAGGTTAATTTATATAATTATTATAATCTACTAATAGATTGGAAAATCTCCAATTTATGTTTGATTTATTAACAATATATTTAAAAATACAAAATATTAATTATATAATTTAAAAATCTTAAATTTGAGTTTAAAATATTAATAACAATACCCGTGAGCCTAACAATAAATATTCTTCATTGAAGTGCCTTTGCCTATTTTCTACAATTGTTTTACAGGGTAGAAACAATATTAATTAAAAACCATTGAATATCGACTCGCAGTACAAAAAGTGTGCCTGCTATAAAGTATGTTTTTTTAATGTTCATTCTTGAACAATAAAAGTGTCAAAAAAACAGAAAACAGAAAAGAAGAAATGATGACTTTTATTATAAGTTACTATCACACGCTCCAAATACCCTATATCGGTAAAATGTTACTAGAGTGAATTAAAACTCGCACGTACGTCGAACATTTTTTGCCCTGTAGTTCATTTTGCACCTGTCATTCAAGTAAGAGAACACAAGTTCAACTCTAAGAGACAATTGAAGAGCTAGAGTACGATAAGGCATAGGCACTGTAGAGAACGTTGTATGATGCCCTGAAATACCTACTCCGATGCATGCTACTCAAATACCTACACAAAAGCAAAAGTTTGAATATGAATGTAATCAAGCTGTGTCATAGTCATCATGTACACTATTTCTATGGAATTAAGTTCAAGCACTTGAACTTTTTATGAGACAGACACAGGCGATTCAATTAGCAGATAGGTTCAACCAAAATCCACAATCAACCGAACGGCATAGAAAAGTTTTTTTTTTTTGTATGTCAGTTGACAGCTGGAAAGGTAAGTCTGAAATGGAAATAGAAATGGAATGACCAATAGTCAGTGGAGATGACATATTGTTGGTTTACCAAGGACGATCAAATTGTCACAGTCGACCCAGTCTATCTCTGTGGGCAATTTGCACGTACATCTTAATGATTCATGGGGAGGAAGGAAAGCGATTAATAATGGTATGGCAGGCGTACAGAGCAAATTGATTTGATGAGCGTTCCTAGATAAATTGTCAGATGAATGATGATGGAGCAGCTCAACTATTTGTACATCAAAAATAGATAATAGATTATGCGATTTGAATTACATCTTATATATTCAACTGAGCTTACAGAATCTTATTATTTAATAGCTGTTCAACTAAAGGTCAATAGAAATCCATTGAATCTTAATAATTTATAATTAATAGCAGCCAAATTCTATAGCAAAGAAATGATTAAAACGTTTTAGGCAAGGTTGTTGACCCCCAAAAAATATCAATGAACTTTAACCTTTAAGACGCAGTATATACAATTCAATATAATTTCTCTGGCATTATTTATGTTTGCTAACTGAAAGTCTTTATTATATCCATTTTTCCAGTTCAGACTGTGCGGTATTGTTGGATGACTTCTTTCTGTGACATGAAAATAGCTCGAAATACCAAAATGCAGTCAAATGGCGGTTTAATGTCAATAGCATACCGATACAGAGATACAACTGATTCTCTAGTCAACTGGAAATAATCATAAATAAAATATTTACGTCGAACAAATACACACGCACATTCAGCAGCAGCAGCTAACAAAAAAACAGCAACAGGGAATATGAATCTATCCCAAAACGTGGGCGGTACTGGGCGTGGCAGCGGCAGCCAAACAAAATTGAATTTGATTTATGATAAATTCGCCATGATTTATGCCCTTTGAGCGCACACACGGACACACACACACAGCCACACACACATTCACACACACACACACACACATACACATTTTTTCATGCTGGTGTCCAGAGTCTAAGCTGATCGGCATCATCAGCATCATCGACATCAGAAACGACAACAGCAGCATCAACAGTAGCAGCAGCAACATCGCTGGCGACCGCAAATCGAAAAATCGCATTTCGTATTTTGGCATTATTCAATTTTTCATTTCACTAAAATACTTTCGGGGCTTTCGAATGGGCATATAAGCGGTAGCTTCACCATATTCAATTTTTGCTCGATTCTTTTCAATTCCCCCATTTCATGCATATAAATTGTCTGCGTCATGAGCTCAAAATTTGCTGCCTACTTTTAGGGGTTACATTTGCCGGCTTTTCATCTTTTTGTGTTGTGTGTTTGTTTATGTGTATTTTTTGATTTTCTTTGGGATTCCATTGTGTTTATTTATTTATGTGCATATGCGAAAAATATGAGTAAAAAAAACCTTTTGGTTCAAAGTAAATATGCTGCTTGTTTGTCGGGTGTAGTTTAAGCAAATTTCAACTCGATAAGCTGCTAAATTGTATCCGTAATCGATGAAAATTTGCTAAAAGCACTCGACAGACAAAAAAAAAGGCCAAAAAAGATGTGCTAACAAATTAAGTGAATTTGATTTGCCATAGTGATTTGACAGAATTTGTCGTCTCTTTGAAAATACGTATCAGTAGTTATAGTTGTAGTGAACAATTTATTCACACAAATCGGGATAAAAGTCGGTAAATCTGAAGTTTCGACATGGTAGAAGGCCCGCAGCAAAAGCCAAAAAGTAAATGAAAACAAATTTTAATTAACTTTTGCCTTGCCTTTCGTTGACAGTGTGAAATGGTTAAAGGGTATCCATTTAATTAAGTACCGAATATGTGACACACACATACACCCACACACACACACACACACACACGGAACTTTTTACTTATATAAATGTAGGGGTATTTCGAATCTCTAATACTCACTCAAATAGCTTTGATGGAATAGAACTTGTTACCTACAAAAAATATATAAATCCACACCCACATCAAACCTACACACACACACACACAAACACACACACACATCGCATACAGTCTAATTTAATTGAAGCCAAGCTCAAAGAGCACGTGTGGGCTATACGACTGCCTTTCGTATTTTTATGTATTTTTTTTTATTTTGTTGTTGTTTTTGTATTTCCGTACCTTTTGTTTTTGTTTGTTGTTTGTTTTTAAATCAATTCTGGTTCGTCTTTGGTTTTCATTTCATTTCAGGCAACACATTTAGCTGTCAATGTTAATTGATGCGCGCCAAAGAAACAAAAAAAAAAAGCGTAAGAAAGTCAGTCCTATAAAAACCCCACAAAGGCTGACAGCAATAAAAACACATTGCGCCGAATGCCCGTGTTTAAGTCGAGCCTGGTGACAGCGAAAATAAAACTTTATAGCTAATTTATTTGATTAAATTTCACGCGACGTCACGGCGAGTTTTCCACGCGCTGCGCTGCGTTGAATCAAATGTTCAAAATGTTTTTCATTGCCGACATTTGCTGACACGGCGCCTACTCACTTGATTGCTGCCAATTGATAAGAAAAACAAGGCAAAAACTACAAATGGATCGACAGGCAGGAAAACACCCACCGTATATACTCACACACACATAAAACAATCTGACAGCAGCAGAATTGAGTGACAGAACAGTTTCAAGGAGATCAAAGCATAACCTGAGCACCTTATATTTCTTCAAGTATTAAAGATACACCGAAAGACTGACATACAGACAGACGGACAGAGAGATAGAGAGACAGACAGACGGACATACTGACTCGCTCGACTGGCTGCCGGCTGAGTGACTTTCGAATGTGCCAGCTCATGCCAATTCAATTAAACAAATGCGGCCCGAGGCCAAAAAGGTAACGAGAGCACGGCGTATGCTAAGCACTACGCATTAAGTATACGCCGCGTGTGAACGCTTCAAAGTATGCAAAGCAAACGTGACAGCGCCAATAAACAGAAGGCATAGAATAGAGCACTCACGACAGCAAACATAGAGACTTAGGGAGAGACAGAGAGAATAAGAGAGAGTGTGAGAAGGAGAGACTGTGAGAAAGAGAGAGAATACAAAAAAAGGCACACAACAAAATGCAAATGCCAAGCGCATTTAGCATACGAAAAAAGGTCGGGCGATAAATGAAAATGAACGAATTGCATAAGTAGGACGCATAAAAAGTAAGCTTCAGAGTTCTAAATGTAAAATCGTATTATCTCACATGCGAGTACAGTCGCGCATATGAGAGCTAAAGCTGCAGGCGCAATTAAAGAAAGTCTCGCTTGGCATACAGATACATACATATATATTTTATATTATATGTTATATATTGGCTCTCTGACTGAGAGAAGTCGCCAGGTAGCCAAGCGTTGCGCACATTTCCACAAGGCATTAAGTTTTACATACTCTATATTCAAGAGCAAACGTGATGTCGGATGGAGAGAGATGGGGTTTGTGGTTATAATAAAGATTGGGGAGATAGGGATAGGGAATCTGTGTGGGTGTTGTCCTAGATATAATGGCTTGAATTTGAATGACGCCTTTTATGCGCTCACTTAACGCCCCACGTTCATTCGCCAGCCATAAAAAACTTTTGAGCTTGAGTTTGAGTTGAGTTGAGTTGAGTTTTAAGTTTAAGCCTCATGGCACGTGGCTGGGCGCGCATCTAGTTAGCCGCTACTTCAATTCTCCCCAAGTTAATTTACTGCCTTAAATTCCCAAAAAGCTATTCCCACTACCAACCAACACCAGTTCTGTGTGGGCATCGTCAACACCCACGCAATCGTCAATCCAAAAATAGACCAGCAAAAATAAAGTCGAAAGCAAGCGTAAATTGAATAAAAAAAACATTCATAACGTTGGTCAACCGCATTCGCCACTGGCAGAAATGTGCAAAAATTGGAATAGTAATAAAAAAATACATACAAGAATGAAAAAAATACAGAGAGTAAGCAAATTTTAGCGTCGGTCATACTGATTGAATTGCTACACTACCCAATGCTACCAATACCAGCATAAATCAATACAATTTTATTTTATAATATAATGTATTATTATTATTGAGTGTCTTTTAAATATTTAATATACTTTGCCCATTGAGTGCTCTCGCTCCCCGTCTCTCTCTCTCTGTCTACACGTGAATTCATAGGACTTGCAGTGGCAATTCGCTATCAGACTAAAACAGCCCGCAAATCGAACTGAAAGTAAACAATAATGACCGCAACGAGAAAGCTAAAAAGTCGACTTTCAAATACGCTTTCAAATTAATGAATAATCTTATGAAATACCATAGATGCATATTTTTTAAAGTCAAATATTTGTATGCATTCATAGGGTGTACTTTGATTATTTTAAATAATATTTCATGTATAATCAATTTTATTTTTGGTTTCTTACTGCATGCTAAACTTAAAATTTAAATTTTGAATAAACGTTTGGGATACCCATTCTATAAATATATATATTCTATAATGTGCTGAGCAATTTTATAATTGTACATAAATCTTGCTGCAGGGCATATGCTCTGGCAAAGCAAATACATATTCCAGCTATAAAAAAAGAAAGAAAACTGTAACTAAACAGCAAAAGAAAAACACAAATTGCAGCAGCCATCAAAACAGTAGCAACAGCCGCATAGTGATTGAATTTTCACGCATCAATGCCCATTCCAACAACAACAACAAAAATAAAAGCCACAACAAAAATGGCAGCAACTGAGATAGCAGCAACAACAAACATAATAACAGAACATAAAACGAACAGTGAAATTCCAGTAAATATTATGAAATTGATTTGCCTCTTACCCTGACTCTGCCCTGATCGAATCGACATCAATTCATGGCACTATTTAAGCTTACAAAATATTCCTCCAAATATGAAAAAAGCTTTCATATTTTTACCTCGACTTTTTGGACATAATTCAATAATTGTTGCAATCAAATGCTCAGGCAGGTGCAGTATATGGCAATAAAACAAACAAATGGCAGCCGGACAAATAAAATGATAACAATAAAATATTCAAGGGGTTTTCGTTGCAATGGAATATATATATAAAGAACAAGGGAATGAATGACAAAAAAAAAATAAATAAATGAAAATTTAAACTTTAAATTACATAAATTGAACTCAATGTATTGATTGATTGAATAATTGTATTGATTTCAATTGCTCACTGATGTGTAGTTGAATTAATTATTTTATATTTCATTTGTTACAGGGTATGTCGGCCAAGTTCATCGGCCTTATTTATTGCTCATGCCTGTGGCAGGATGACCAGGTGAAACGGGAAACGACGTATGGAGTCGTATGGAGTCTGGCTAATGGCACTTTGCATGCTTGCAAATCGACTGACGAACATTTCTGGCTTTTTCAATCAGTAACAAAAAAGTCACACACACACGAATACATACACAGAGCAAGATATATACACAGGTGTTGCATATCATGCTGAGTCGACCGATTTATGGCTTTAATGAGCAAGTTAATTAGCCGGCCGCTTGCTGACTACCATGCAAATTGTATCCTGTGGCAAATTGCTGGCTATTTGCTTAACGCTAGTCCAACCATCATCTACTTAATCTCATCCATGCTTTGGCTATGCTATACTAGGCTCATGCTTGCTCCCAAAATACAGGCAATAAAATGCAAAAGGACATTTTATTGAATTGCACACACACTCACACACAGACACACATACACACACACACTCACAGACAGAGGCACACCCACATGTCGAATGTGTGTTACTAGTATTTGAACAAATGACAGGGCTAAGGATACACGCTGTGGTAACATGATTTTCCTTTCAAATATCGAACTCACAAAACCAAAAAAAAAAAAAAAAACTGAACAAATAACGAGAAAAAACCAAACAACAACAACCAAAAGAAGAGACGAAAAGCCAAATGGAACGCCATTCAAACAGAGCTGAGCAATATCATGAAAAATGACTCATTGGGCAGCTGGCCATATGATGCCAAAGCTCTACAAATACAGACAAACACTTTTAGATACATACACACATGTGTGTACACGTGTGTGTGTGTCAGAGAGCTTTTCCATGTGCTGCCCGGTATTGCAGGGATTTAAGGTGAGCTATATGCTTTTGGAGCGTAATGGTGTAATTGTATTTAAATTTTTATATTTTTCAATAATCGATAAATAATTATTAGTGTTGAGAGTCAACAATCGATTCTGAAAATAATTATTCGAGATTAATCAATATTTAAGCAATAATTTTGTCGATCAATAATCAATAATCATTTTAGATAATTAATGAAGGTCGATAATCAATAATGTATGTCGACACCTAAAATATCGATATCTCTAGACAAAAATCTACTATGTTTCATTAGATATCGAAAATAACTATTGTTAATCAAGACCGGTTTTGTGCAATGTTAATAGACCCCAAAATTTGCTCAAAGTGTTCTTAAATTTCCAAAAGTGAGCCATTCACTCAATCTGACTAATTGGTCCAATGAACACGAATATGAACCTGAATTCTACTGCTGCAATGAAATTTTCGAAAAATAGAACAATGTGCATTTCAGGCCCAAACATTTGGTCGGACTTTCTCAAAATGTAATCATAACAAGTTTTCATATGGAAAATTCTTCTTTGTTCGCTTTTATCTCTGCGTATTCAGTTGTCATATTTAATGTATTTTTCCTCAATGGAAACTAGCATGTTAAATACTAATTGCAAGCTTCTTAATTTGATGCCACAAAAAGAAACGAAGCTATAATTTAAATTGTTGGGCTTTATTTAATTTACAACCGAAAAACTAAATATAACTAAATTAAATTAAAATATATTTGCAATATTTTCTCATAGTAAAAAGCAAAAAAAAAAATTTAAATATTTAATAAGCCTTATGTAAATAATAATTTAAAATACATAATTCAAAGTGCTTTACAGTTGAATGGCTTATGTTTGTATTTTGCTTATACTTTTTATGATGTATTCAACAAGTTTAAACTGTTAAACTAGAATCTGGATAAAATGCACTTAAAATAAAAAGGAGAGTATGTCATTTGGTAATTAATATCTATAGCGTGAATGCATTAGCATGTAAATTGAGTGGCCAAAGCAGACAAGCAGAAGTGCAACCAAAACAGAAAAAAGGAAGAAACAGAGAGCAGCGACAGATCAGCTAACGGTTAGTAATTAATATTAATTACAGAAATTTGCTGAACGTTGAATGCAATTAAAACTAGATTTTAAGATGGGAGTAAAATTCAAATGAATTGAAATATTCTTGGCATTCAAGCAAAAGCAAAGCCAAAACCAAAGGACGTTGTGAGCAATAAAATCTCGTTTATATTTGCATGCAAATGTGCTGTAAATCAATATTATGTATGCGCTGTGTTGGCCAGGCAAACAGTGAGAGATGAAGAGTGTGCGAGAGAGAGAGAGAGAGACAGACAAAGAGAGAGATAGGGAGAGTCTTGTAGACATTAGGTCAAGTAGAGGTATAGGTATAAGCTGCATAGAAGAAGAGCCTTTGGGCAGACAAGTGACAAATAGGACTCTTGATGTAAGCTCCATTCAGCCGATGTTTGACTTGGCGCTGGGGCTGTAAAATTTGATTACTTTGTGGCGCATAGAAGTGTATTTGCCCAGAGGTTAGGTGAAATCAATTGTATTCTGGTACTCTGCTTTTCTCCTCTGTTTTTCCTGTTTGACTATGGATTTATGTATTGCGCTTTTATACCAACACATCGAACGACCGAACATATGCAAATAAATGTGATTGTACGTGTGTGTGAGTGTGCATATACTTCAAGCATTTCAAATAAATTGAAATTGAAATGCTATTTCAATATTTAATAAATTCACGTTTGCCCAGTACCGACAAACCAAACTGTACTTTCAATTAGTTTTCTTCCCCAGATTGAAAATCAACTTGCACAACAAACAAACCTAATTAAATATTTACAAAATTTCGTCTATAGGACAGACCAAAACTTGAAGGACTGAATTTTTTATTTTTAATTTGGAAGCGATGGGTACACGAAGGAACATATGTTCAACTTGTTGTTAATTAAGTATACACGCTGTGGCCTTAGCTCACATCACTGCTGCCCATTTGACTGAGTTCGTTTAGTATTTTTTGCTGACTGACTTTGCATAAATTGGCAGTAACTTTAGTTTAAAAAGTCTATATAATATGTATGTATGCATGTGTAGTTGCTTTGTTTGTGTTTCTCTTTCTCTGTGGGGCATGGAATTAAATTAAGTTAAATACCAGTTACCAAAATGGGCAAAATGAGTTTCCAACATGTATGTAAATTATATTTGAAAGTATTTGACTAACACAATGGCAGCCTTTGCTTAAGACTATATGAAAGATAGCAATAAACCCTGTTGATTGTTTGATACCCTGGCCTTAATAAGTACCTTAAATGGAAATTGTTTCAAACATAACAATCAACACTTCCATATCAAAGAAAAACTTTCCAATTTTTGCAGAAATATTTATGTTTGTAAAACAAACTTTCATGTTTTAAAGTACTACAACAAGATGTTATTATTGCTCGCATGAGCAACAACATTGCGAATTGATAGATTTCTAATGGAGAGAAACTACAAAACTCATTAACGCCATGAAAATTTTATTAAATTATCAGCACAATTGAAAAGGAGTTGAGTGCCAATGTCATGCCTCCACGCTCAAATGAGTTCGGCTTCTGTTATACTTAGTGTGAGCCGTGAAAAATCACTTCAATAGCATGAAAACTTTACAACTTTCTGAAAAGTCAGCTGTCGAATCCTTAGAAATATGCTTTATGTAGCCAAAACCAGAACTGTGCCTGGAGATGAAAATTCCAGTTGGGCGCCTCTGATGATGCCGCAGTGTCTAATTAATCTTGAAAGTATTTATAACTTTTGTTTGTAGTCGTGCTACTCTAACTGTATTTTGTTGTTGCTCTTGCGCTCGAATTGAAAACAACTGTAAATAATTAATGCAACATTATACTCAATTACCAACCAACTTGCATATAAATCACAGAGTAGAGTTTTCCCTAGCCACCGCTCCTCTCACTTTTCGTCATCGCCCAACTGTGTGGCAAAAAGTGTAAACCGAAAATCAAAAGTTTCCCAACTAGCACCAGATGTTAGAGCAACTTATTTGCGGAGTACTGAGCTTACTGAACAAACTGATGCTCGAAACTGGTTAAAAGTCAGCATCAAGTGGTTTAAATCCCTCAAACTTGCTAACAATCAAAGTATTTCGCTAGTTTTTCTATGTATGTGTGTATATTTCCTTTAAATACTTAGTGCGGCTCTTTTAAGAATGAAAATCAAATAAGATTTATATTAGAATTAAGATTTATATTATCAATCAATATATATAAATCTGTACTTTCATAATCAAAGTTTGTAACTTACATTTGAAGTATATTGTAAATAAATTAGATATATTTTATAATTTTATATAATTCACAAATTATTTTCCAAGAACAATTTAATAAAGCATGCATAAATATTGCTTTCAGTTCAGTGAACAATGAAAGCAGTTCGTTAGTTTTTAAAACACTTTTATAAAGCATTCTTAAATATACCTTAAAGCTCAGTGAGAGCATTTCCCTGTATGTGAATGACATATGCAAATGTTTATAATAGAACAAGGATAAATGCAATGTTTTCTATTTGAATGTTTGGTGCTAGGGCAGCTGGCTGCATCGAGCAATAAACTACAATTTACATTATTGCAACTGAGCAACAAAGCAACAGAACAGGAATATAGCCAAATAACGAAACTGCAACAGCAAATAGCAACAGCCAAAACATACCACAAGCCTCAAGCCACAACTACCAACAACAATACCAGCAACAAAATAACAAAAAGCAAGGGAACCGTAATAGGAAGAATGGGAAGTACGGCCAACTATGCAGCTCATTCCAAACGACATTGTATAAACAACAATTTTAGCGGATATTAAAAACAATGTTGCCTCTCCGTGGATTGTCGTTGCCCAGGAAATAAAGGTAGCGACGAATACAGAGTGAGAATTAGGGGAAGTGGGAGTGACAGAGAATCCGAGAGGAAAGACAGAGGCTTTTCAAATTTTAAATGGTGTTTTGTCATTTTCTGTGTAGTAGAATTGTAGTAGAAAACATTGGTGATGGTCCTAAGCTTTCTGTGTCGTTTCCTGGACCAACTTTGGCACTTGTATTGCCTTTATTATTGTTTGCCTTGCGCCATAGAGCGTTGGCCGGATATCCGCTTGTCGCACTTACACACTGCCGCGATTGTTTTACCATTTCACTGAATCTGCTCTTCAACATTTCAATGCCAATTTCATTTCATTGTGCATTCTCTCTCAATTAGCTGCTTGAGCCAGGGACAGCAAGTGGCAGCTGCGTGTCTCAGTCACCAGATTAAATTGATTAAAATTTCATTAACACAACGTTGCGCTAATGTAAGGACAGTCAGAGCTCAACGAGCTCAAATTAGTACGATTACATTGACACTTTAAAATGTACGACTTTTAGATACCGCTTAATTTGAGCAAACATGTATAAATATAATGTTTTGTATTGTTTAAATTGGATATAAAATTTAATTACATTTGATTTTTCAATGAATAGAAACTTTTAATTCAACTTCTATCAAATTAAGTTTATGAATATACAAATTGTTCAATTTCTTGCAAAATAATTAAATTGTAAAATGTTAAATAAATCACTTTAACTGAATTTTTTTTACTTTTTGAACATCCAATTATAGTTCTGTCAAATTAAATAAACATAACGAATATGCTGCATAAATAAAAAAAATTAATAGAAATAATGATAACAAATTTTTGTTTAAAGTTTTACAAAATTAATTGATATTAATTAAAAAATTAATTTTAAAACCTTAATAACTGTAGTAAATTTGAAAAATGAGTACTGAAATTGAAACTCAATACTCGTTACTCGTTTACTAATGGCATAAATTAGAAGCCAATTGATTTGAAAATGTCTCAGGTGAACAGGGAACTAAAGCACCATTGAAATCGTGTACTAATTCAATGGCTGTTAATTAGACGCATTTAATTTAAATTAAACTGTTGCGCGGATCGGTCAAGTGTCCCACGATGTAAACACACATTTCAGAGCTATGAACAGCAATTTGTATTAATTAAGTCTTGTCTGTTTATAGCAAATTTGCCTCAATTAGATACAAGTACTATTGCTAAACATAGAACACACACAGAGAGATAAAACAGGTGCTATGATCTACTAATTGGCACGTATTATCGCGACAAATCAAGCATACAGTTCGCCTTTGATTGAATCTGTGGCTCAGAGTCAAAGAGCTGCTCAAAAGTGTTTGGCATTGTGACCTCAGAGCCAGAGCTTTTGGCTACTGTTGCTGTTGTTTTTGTTGACACTTTGAAAAGGCGATGCTGTCAGGCGTGGCGCCAACGTTTGTCTATCATTAGGAGCTAAACAATTTGTTCTAGGATGCCATAAAAGCCATATAGCGGGTGCTGAAAGATGAAGCCTTGTAGGGCAGAGGCTGTCACACGCACGTTTAATGCGCTTTTGAGTATGTGTGTGTGTGTGTGTGTGTGCGAGCCTGTGGGTGTTTGTATTTGTGTGTGGCAACATTGCTTAATCAACTTACGACTAAACAAAAGCACATATAAATTATTTAATTAATCCCTTTTGGGTTTATTGGCTGCACACACTCAAAGCCCAATCATGCTCCTCCGTAACGAGTGTGTGTGTGTGATGTGTCTATGAGTGTTAATGTGAGTGCGTGTGAGTGTTTGTGTGCGTGCTGGCAATCAATGTCATAAACGTAGGTGTGAAAATGGATGCCTTGATTGCGTTCTCGCATGAGTTCGTTGCCATCGCTGCGAAAATGTGTTGCCTATTTTTTTGGGTCGCTTCAATTTGCAATTAAATACAAATTGATATTTGATTACAGCCAGTTGACGACGCTTTGAGTGTGTCTGGCATTATATGACACCTATATAAAACGAGCATTATCCATGATCATTTTCACCATTTAATTGCCCTTTTTCATATGCACAAAACAGATTTAACCATATTTCAATATCCTTAACTGTTTTGCAAATTTGAAATACTTTTGCTACATTAAATTACAGTTTACAATTACCTCTGCTCTCAGTTAAAGTGTCATATATTGGCGTGAGTGTTATGCACATTAAGATATAAACGCCAGGTATGTTAGCTGCCATAAATCTCAACCTGAATAATGCTATGAATCGTAGTTTCAATGCCACCTAAGTTTTTTGGCGCTGCGTTTCAAATTTAGAGCGTGGGTGGAATGAATGTTTTCGTTTTTTGGGAAACTCTTTGCCGTATCATGGACCCATCTAAATGCTGTAACAATGCTGGGTCTTTACAGCATTCAAGTTCATGCCGGCACGCACTAAATCTTTGCTTTCATGTTGGCGTTTTTGTTTGCCTTAAAAAAAAACTAAGCCCAGGCAAGGCCCAAGTTTTCTCATTGCAGAAAACCCCATACACATACATACATATACATATATATACATATATATATATGTATAATAGGAAATGTTTGGGCATGGGATATAAATCCCAACCACATGCCTTTTATGCAAAGTTTGGATTAAGTTTTGCGTTCCTGTTGCCAGGCTGAGACCATGGCCGGGCATAGCATAGGGCACAGACCAGTGGCAGCACAGGGCCAGCCTGTCCTGGCCTGCATGACTGCCAAAAATTTGTAAACAATCAGAAAATGTGTCAACTTATTTCTTTGTAAACCAGCGGCAGGCAACAAATAACAATGGCCTTATGCCATAAGTAAATACATACATAGTTTGAAATTTGTTTTCAATGTGCCTATACTAAATGGGTGGAGTGGTTGGATGATGGGTGTCTGGGGCAACTGTAAGCGATAGAGATATTCGGTTCAATGGCAGGCACAAAGTGTTGGAAAATTCGTTTAAGCCGCTTAGTGAAATGTGCGCTAACAATAAAAAAACTGGTCACATAATATTCTCGATGAGTTGAAGTTAAAGTTGAAAAAACGACAGAAAGTATTTAAATTGAACGACGAAAATTGAAAAATTGGGACAGAAAAGTGGATAATGAAATTGATAGGTAAATTGCAGTTGACAAAGCGTAAAATGGAGTGCAATCTCAAAGGGCACATGACAAATTTAAAATAAACAATTCAACAAATGAAATCAAAAGATACCGGCAACAATGTGATAGAACTCTTAACAAACATGCACGCACACTTACACACATACACACATGCACTCACACATACATACCCAAATGCTTATACTTCCAAATACTCTGTACTTCCAAATAGCTCTACATGGCCATTGATCCCTTTGACCAGCTTACAAATGTCTGAAAATAAATTGGATTTCCTTTTCGTGCAAGGGCTTTAACATTTTTCTTCAGAAATTCTTTTAAATTTACTAAAAGACAAAAGATTGGCTTTGCTTGTCGCTATCCTGTACAAACTGGCATGTCCAGCATTCAATACATATATACTATATATATATGTTATATCCTTTTTAACCGACAATCTATCTGTCTGTCGGCCTCTGTGCTTACTCAATTCCTTTTGCCCTTGGCCAGTACCAACAATTAGTAAGCCAATACCGCACACACGAGCAGTGTCGATGCCCATTAAAACCCACTCAATCTGCTCACCCTGCCCCCTGCCCAAAGCCCTAAGCCCCTCTGTTCCTTTCCTCCTCCTCCTCCTAACAGCAGCATTTACATAAAACGATTGCCACTTTGACGAGCAACAGTAAAAGTAAAACGAGCAACAACAAACAACAAAAAGAGACATTGGGAAACTACAGAGGCAACAACAATCAAAACAACAACAACAACAACGACAACATCAACATCGACAACAAGCATGACAACTAAGCAAATGTAATTTCAGTCGTCTCTAATCATATCACATTCCGTATCTCAATTCACATTACCACAAGAAAAATATCACAAAACAAATGTCGACTCGTTGCGAACAACAAGGAGAAAAAAACATAACAGCAAATAAATATGCGCACTGGGCCATTTCATGAATTGTGTTAGATATGTTAGCAATGGAATATATATCCTATACTACATTTATGCGCTTTAAAACACAACATTCTAAATTTAATGTTCTAACATTAATAAATTTAATGACTCGCAGTAACAAAAAAAAAAAAAAAACATCAATAATCTGAACATATTGTGTTCAGTAGATATCGTAATATTTATATTACACAGTGGGAACATTTATTCTGCACAAATATTAGACTTATAGCACATTTTAAAATATATTGAATACATATTTTAATGCATTTATATATATTCCTAGTTCTTAAATATATTCACACGAATTAACACGAAACATCTAAAATAATCAGCATATTAATATATTCCGCACATACTAATAGAACATTTTACTTAAATACTATTTTATGTTTATTCTAAACTTTTATACATATTTTAAAAAATTTCAACCTATGACTGATAAATTTAGTGTTTTGTTAGAAAAAAGCGCAATACCCGAAGCGTGTTATTCTGTAAGCGTAATGATATCTAAAGAAACAAAAAACAAAATTTAATATACACAACGGAAATATATATTCTTCAAAATTTTAAATTTATAAAAAATTTTGTTTAATTTAAATTTTTCAGATATTTTGCTAGGGTTTTTTAATATTTTGAAAGATGAAAAATTTAATGATCAAATCAGGCCGATAAAAGCAACAATAGATATGTTTATTTCTTTTGATAATCAATCATATGTACCACACAGCTATTATATTTATAGCTCTCTTTTTTTAAAAGGTAAGTGTTTTATAAATATTTTAAACTTTGAAATTAATATTCAAGTTTTCTGCATATTGTTTTTTAAATTTCAAAACAATATGGATTTCTTTTTTCCAGCATTTACACGATATCTTGCACATATAAACGCTGCTAGAGAAAAATTGTGTAGCAAAAAAAAAAGACAGTCTCATGCCGGGGCTATAAATAAAGCGGCAAAATGTGTAAAGTTTACTCACTCTTTGTCCGCAATCCTGCGGCTGTGCACATGTGCCACTGTTTGAATGTGTATGTGCGTATGTATGAGCATACATCCGGCTGTGTGTGTGTGTGTGTGTGTATGAGTATGCGTGTGTGTAGGGCAACTTGTTTTGAATATGTTTGTCATTGTTAGACAGCAATAGTAACAGCAACAGCAGCAATGCGACAAACAGTATTACAGACATCAGCATCGACATCACACTTGTGGCACACACTGAGGACCTGTTCGTCTGTTCTGTAAACTGAATAACACAAGTGAAATTTCCCCAGTGGCTGACAGACGATCAGCCAACAAAATGTGGCAACAACAACAGCCATACAACAATCCAACAATACAACAATATCAACAGTGCTCATACACATACATACACACCCACACACACCCACACACACACACACACGCACAATACATACATGCATATATATATCAATATACGTATATAGATTCAATTGCGGCAACCGCAATACATTCGCATTTGGGGCACACTGTTGAAGCTGCCAAAAAATTTTTGCATATATTGGGAAACAATAAATTTTACAGCAAACGTGTGTGGCTATGTGGGCGTACATATTTCTCTTTCACAGCGTATATGTGTGTGTGTGTGTGTGTGTGAGTGTGTGCGTGTGTGTGTGTGCACGTCCAATGGCAAATGACCTTCGACATTGCCTGAGCTCGGGTTGAGGCTGGGGCACAAACACAAAGGCTCCAAATTGCTAGACTGTGACAGCTGCGAGCCATGGATAACTTAAATGGGTTAAAAGGATACGTCCGGGCAGCTTCTCCAGCTGCTGCCGTCGTTGCTCCTTCTTTCGCTGCTCCCTCCACTACCCTCACTGCCAGTGCAGTGCTTTGTGCGATTTTCTGGCTCCTTGCCGAGGATTCTGGCCACGCTCGCTGCATATTTGATGTCAACAACAATACTCGACTCCACTCGACTCAAGAGTGACAGCAAAATTGAAATGACACCGGCTACTGCACTGAAACAAAAGGGAGCAACACGCACACAGAAAAAAAAAAAAAATGGCCATGTGGGCGTGCGTGTTCCCTACATAATATCTGGCTATTGGATTATTATATATTGGCTTTCGTATAGGGCAAAGCTGAAAGCCCAAATATAATATATATATGCAGAACGAGCCAGAACTTTTGGCATTAATCATTTATCCATCAAGCTTTAAGTTACTCAACAAATTGTACTAAAGTGACTTAAAATCTTTGTGTTAATCAACTTTGATTTAATCTTAATTTTTTCAATAATTTAAACAGTTTCTATAAATTTATTTATTTTAAATTTTAATAGGTTCTGAAATAAAAATTTAAATTGACCGAAAATGGAAGTGAAACAAAGACAAACGTATTTGCTGAAATATTTAACATTTAACATTTTCAACAATTTACAATTATAATCAATTCGACGCTTTGCCTTACTGACTTCTCCGTGTTGTTTTTCTTTACAGACCCTGTGTTTTAAAAACCCAAATGATTGTGTTAATTTTGTGCAAGGTGAGCTGAAGGTACATACAGGAACTTTATAAGCTTCTACTAGTCTGCTAACGTAGATTCCACCTGTTGTTAATTGTTTATATGCCTAAATACAATTAATTGTCAGTATTCGAAAATTACAACCGAAAATTCTATACAGCATCAAAAATAATATAATATGAAATAACCATACTATACCAAAAATACTAAACGCAGAGTCCTTATTGTCGATCTCCGTCCCTACTCTAAAATATTTTTTCACTAGAGTAAGTGGAAAGTAATGCAAAAGTATTTCAATGAGCGGGCAAAGCGAGAGAATAAAATAAACGCTGTGACGTTGCAGTAAAAGTTTTCTTTAGACTATCTTTTTCATTTTATATATATACTCAGTAACTGAAATCGTTTAAAAGAGTATAACAGAAAATGTTTCAATTTATAAATTGAATAATCAATGAACACCTTAAGTATTGAATTTTTTCAATATTAAAATATCTGTCCCAAAACATATACGAACTTTTCCAAAATATTATAACATGGGATCTGTATATGAGCCCTTTATTTTGTTGACGATTATAATAAACAAATATGAACAGGGTATTTTTGAGTGCAGTGTATACTAGATATCCTTGGCTTCTGTTATACTTGTATAAACAATTTTTTCATTAAAAGCTGCATAAGCAAAAGCACTTAAGGTGTAATACGAGTACTAGAAATATTTCTGTAAATATATATATTCATATATATAGATATTTGTGTGTTTGGCTCTTAGAGTTTGAAAGTTTGGCTAAAACAATTTTAATAAACATGCTTAAAAATTTAATTATATGCATGGGGGCATTCGGTATTATGGAAAATAGAGCCATCGAAAAGGCGCAAAATAAATATAACCAGATGCAAAGTCAGATAAGCAGACATCAACAAACACACACTCACACACACACAATCACAACACAAATAGACACGCACACACGCACACACACAGCCCAAACACACACACACACACACGCATTCAAACGAAGACCTTAACCCAGCAACAGCTAAGCTGAAATTTAATATTGGAAGGCAATGAGCCAGGGCGCAATAAAAGCCAAAACCCCAGGGGCGAGGCAAAGGCAGCCGGGCAAGGGTGTGGGTTAGAGTGAGTGTAAGTTTGAGTGTGAGTGCAAGGGGCAGTGGAAGTGTAGGGGATAGAGGTGTGGGCGTGCAAGTAGGAGACCAAGATGGAGACTAGATTGGGAACTGTGCCACAGGCCGTTGGCTCATATGCCTCTATTCATTTCCTCCCCCATCTCTCTCTCACTCATTCACCATCTCTCTTCTGTGTCTACTACTCCCTTGTCTATGTCCCAACTAAGTGTAGTCGCCTCTGCGACTGCCAATAAAGTTCATATAGGGTGAAGCCTGCTCCAATCGCCCCATCTTGAACCACTAGGTACTGGTACTACTACTCGATATGCCGAATCGTGGCCCCCGTGCCGATCGAGGAGGCAAATGTAGCTGTTTTTGTTACATAATAGTTGAAGTTTTATTGTCGAAAGCTATTAAACTTTTCCCATCAAAAGCACAGGATGTGGCACATAGCAAAAGGTGTGCAGCATTAAGGTAACTTGCTATGACAACACACAGCCGGAACTGAGACTATCCAGACTATGCAGACTACCGAGCTCTAAGGCTATGTATATATATAGATATTTATAAACGACTGTTACTATATTTACACACAAAAATGGCGAATATGTGCCAGTCATGATGACCAAAATAATTAAATCTAATGGTGTATGATACACAAAAGAAATACGAGTATGTTCAGTTATTTTATTGACCACCGAAGGAAAATTTTATAAAATATCTATGGAGAAATTGTGTATATATGTGAGAATGGCATTAGAAACTAAACCGATGTACAAAATATTCATGGCATTTATCGGTATGTATATTATGCATGTGCATCAGTTAAGATATGCAAAATATTTTTATTTCAATATCAACTCAATCATAATAACTGACAATTCAATTGGTTGGTTAACAGAAAAATGAATGGAATTTGATTTATTTTTAAATCAAATATATGACATATCCATGCCAAACATACAAAATTGAATTTGTTATGTTGAAAATGGAAATCGCTTGGAACTTTACTACGATGAACACTTGAAGTACGAATTTGAAAATTTGGACTGGCTACAACAATGACTGTAAAAATCAGATTTCAATGGCTGCCTACCCATTCCACATTGTTGATGATGTTGATGATGATTGTGCCAATTGACTTTGTGTTAGTTGGCTGGCAGAAAACGCCCACCATCCACCACAGCGCCCCCATAGTTTCAACTGTACAGTGCTGAACTTTGTTTCTTTTTTCCTATTTTTTTGCTCACGTTTGTTGGGGGACCTCGTCGTGGCCAGTGTTGGTTAAGCTCGGGTATGCCCCAACTGTTTGCACTATGGCCCCGCCTGGACTGGTCTGGCTTGCTTTGGTCTATTGGTGTCTGTCCGTCCATTCAGTTTGTCTTCTACTTCATCTTCGATTCATGCTCGATTCATGTAGCCAGGGCACGCAGAGCGCATAAAATTGTTTCAATATACACAGTGGCAAAAGTTACACTTTGTCAGCCCCCAACAGCCGCAGCGATCAACCCACCAAGGCCTTCTCGAACAACCCAAACTCAGCCACTTCAATATACTTACACACACATACCAAGGATATCTAGTTCTCTGTGTGTTGTAGCGCATATGAAATTGAAAAAGTTTACTGGCAATTCAAGTGAAGAGCTCCAATTCTGCAACTGGTGCACATTTTGTTCTAATCCGTTCATTCGTCCAACACTTCCTATTCGATAATTCATTTTCGTTTTGAGTTTTCCTAATGAATTGGTTTGTTTGCACTCTGCGGTTGAATCCCAGAAGCCAACAAGAACCCTCTAAACGCACTGCCATAGCAAGAGCAATACCAAAGCATTTGAAATGCAATTAATCAGTGTAAATTTTAGACTGCATACAGTGTAACTGTGTCATAGGATGCACCGCAAAAAGGCTTACGAACCCAGATTCAGAGCTCAAATTTGACACTTTTATACGACAACACACACACTCACACATATCATACGCCCTCACATATATAGTATAGCAATGTAGATAGAAATAGGACTATCTACACATACCAAGTGCTAAAGATAGAGCAAATAATGTTGATGCAATAACATGCAACTTTGACACTTCTATATATATTTGTGAGTGGCTGTGTGTGTATGTGTGTGTGTATATGTGTCTGTGTGTGTGTGTGTTACATGAGTTACATGTGCTTAATGTTGATTTGTGCAACGACCGTAGAACCTCATACCTTCTGACCATTGCACAGACACAGACCCAACTCTCCAATCCAAAAGCCACCAAGACCAATCTAGGACTATTTGCTAGCTGCTTGTGCTCCACTCTGGCCAAGCTGAGTTAAGTTTCATTTGCAATTTTCATCTGCAGCTGTTACTCGAATGCACAGTAAACTAACATACACACACACACACAAATACTCACTCACACTTATAGTTCTTCACACAGATATGTCTAAGTATACCAAAATGAAATTGGAAAAACATAAGGAATGCTTAATTGCAGTGCTGCGAATATGGAATACTCTTTAATCGAATTAGAGAAATTAACAAATGATGTTCAAAATATCAAGGGAATTTTATTGGAATTTTCAACAGAAGAAAAACTACAACAAATAATATGCATATACATGGTCAATTCCAGGAGCACGAAAATGAAAAATTTGCCTTCAAAATGTTTAATGTATGATTCATTTTTAAAAATATTTTTAGAATATGATTAAAAAAACATAATTGTAGATTTCTTAGGTTTTGTAAAATGTATATATGCAATATCCGAAAAAGTAGGACTTAAAATATGCAGTGCTTTTCAAACGGTGGTATAAATATTATATTTTCTAGATAAATGATTGTATGTTTATTTAATTACAAAAGTCCTATTATTATTATAAATAACCGGGTTTTATTGAAATTTTTAAAAGTAACCAAGCATCAGTAACAAAAACGGAAATATTTTTAAGAGTATTTCAAGTAGAACTTATTCCTAACACGCTCAAGTATAGCTAAAAGTTGTAGCTGCTATCACTTAAGCTGCGCTGGCATTTAAGTTCTAGTCATTTCTTATTCCCAGAACTATACTCTCTCTCTCTCCCTCTCTCTCTCGGTCTCCCTCTCTCTTTCTCTATCTTTCTCTTTCTTTATATATGTCTTACACTATCTGTCTGTCTGTTTTTGTGGGTATGAGTAAGCGTTTCTTAACGTGGGCGTAAGAATCAGCGATAGTGCAGAGGAAAGAGAACAAAGTAAACGATGTTTTTTTTTAGAGAGAGATGTAGAGACTTAAGTATCCATGCCATAGTACACAGTTGTCGACTAGTACTATCGTTGCTGCGCCAGATGTCCAATGTAATTACAATTTATAGATAAATATGATTTGCCAACTAATAGAAACCTACGGACCGTGAATTTGCTAGGGAGGATGGCAGCTGAATTGCAAGAGACAGCAAGCAGAAAAAGCTAAGGAAATTGATATAATTTGTGCAGGTAGAATACGATATAAACGTAAAATTTTCCTATTAAATTTGTCGGGGCTAAGATGATGCAGCAGAAGAAGAAGAAGTTGAAATTAAATTTATTTAACGCGCATTCA
Organism: Sphaerogastrella javana; assembly: GCA_037040025.1. Lineage (NCBI taxonomy): Eukaryota > Metazoa > Arthropoda > Insecta > Diptera > Drosophilidae > Sphaerogastrella > Sphaerogastrella javana. The sequence goes on along the minus strand of JBANCZ010000971.1, from coordinate 2,542 downwards.
AGTTATTTTTAATTGGCTGAAGCGTAAAGCTGCTTGAAGCACTCACAGCTGTAATTAAATCAAAATATGAAAAGACCTCAACGCACGCTCCCCGCTCTTGTTGTTCCTGAAAGGCCACGACCGCAGACGTGGGCATCAACAACAAGAGCATGAAAAACAACAACACCAACAAAACAACTACAACAACTACATAGTTGTAGCAGCAGTAAAGGTGTACGAAATAACAAGGAGCTGCCCGAGGTTATAGTTCCTAATTACTCAATATGGTTGCTTGTTGAATTCCATCTAGAATTAGCCGGAGCACTGTAATTACTTTTGTACGGTTGCGGTAATATTTGATGAGAAATTTCAATAACCGCAAACATCAATTCAGGTCTAAAACAATTTGCTGTGTGTACTATGCAGCATAGCTGAGACACAATAGAAATACCACAAGGATATACCCTTTAAAGGAAAACGGGTCAGTATAGCCAATCAAAAAAAGAACATGACAGTTAATGATTTTTATTTTCCTTTATAACCATATTTTTTACTTTGTTTAATATATTGGATTTGTTTGTGTAGTCTGTTTTAATTGTTTTCGTTTGTTTTATTGTTTTTCGGACTGGTCAATTATTATTCGATTTCTGAATCGGGAAAGTGGAATCGTTACTATATTGCTACACTATGCAAAAAATCGAAGCAGTATCGATGCCCAACGTATGAGTTCATATATGAGTGCAGGTTTTTATTTTATGTATATAATATATGATATAAATATTAAATAATATAATATAAATTCAATATTATTTTATAAAAATTGCATACAATTTACATTGCAAATTACCTTGTTTTGGCACGATTGTCGGTCCTCCGCTTCATTCTCGTTTTCTTTTTTCGTTTTCATTATAAACATTAAATGCAATCCTTCGCCCATAAATAAACTCCAACGGTAGGCAGTCGATACTGTTTCAATTTTCTTGTTACATAGTGTAGTAAATGTACCAACGATTCAACATTGATGAGTTAAAAGTGTAATTAATTAAATTGATGACAGCTAAACAGAAACCGAAGAATAATTGTTGCATTGACACTTCGTCCATCAAATGCGAAAATGGAATTTAATGAGTATTTAATGGCGAATATATTATTACATCAAAATAGACAACAATGGCATGAATGCGCATTGATAAGACAACAATAAGACGATTAAAGACTTGAAGAGTTTTGGAAAAGCATTCAAAGTATGTAAATATATTTACAAGCAAAATGGCAAAATTACTTAAAAGCTTTGCAATGAATCAAATTGTAAATCTGCGTAGAAAATCTCTTTTAATTAGCTAATTAATAACTTGTCAAGAAAGCAAAATCCCCATGGAGCGTATTTTGCAAAGTTTCCAATCTAGTTATCATACTTTGTTCCTATTGTTTCAGGCAAAAAAACAACAACTATTTTAGCTATTTTTAATTAAATTATCATTTTGCCAATGGGGAGGAGGGGTGATTTAATCTACTGCATAAATAGTGTGAAAATCCGTTTAAAACGTACGAAAAAAAAACAAAATGAGAAAAGAAAACACAATACATAATCAATAGAGAATTTGTAATTATGCGCGACACAAGAAAATTAAAAACTTTGAGAAAATGTAAAGGGAGAAGGATAAAATGGATAGGATATACTTATACCGCCTTACGACAGGGAGACAAAAAAAAATGAGGCAAAAATGCGCAGAATGAGCGATAAATACAATGGACAGCGCAGCCAAGGAAATCAATTAAAAGCATTTCCTATTCCATAGGGTGTCTCAAAGTTAACGTAAGTTTGCAATTTTTTTGCCATTTATACAGAAAAGTGCTGGCGCCGAGAAAAAAAAATAAATCGACATCTAAAAATTTACGGTTAGTAAAAATAGAGAATATACGTTCACTATAGAATAATATTTCACAAATAATGAATATGGTCAGGCTTTAACTTTGTCAACTATGATCGAGTGATATGACGTTATTAGATTTATTTTTATGGAGGGGTTTGAAATCACAAGTATATGTCATTAAGTTCTTCCATTATAGAAGGAGATTCAAGGCTGCATCAACTAAATTCAGCCGAATTTATGTAGATTGGTCATTCAAAATTTCGACAAATGGAAAGCCATGGAGGTTATTCGCCAGATGTGTTATGCGATAAATAACCCTATCTCATACTCTTTATGGTTCAATAAAAATATAAATATCCAACAGTAGGGATTGGCCCGACAGTAGGGATCCTGTGTTTAGTATTTTTCGAACATAATAATATTTTTGGGGCAGAATAGTATAATATTTTCGGTATTGTATAGTATTATCGATTACCAATTTCTCAAATAAATATAGATAATCGATATCGTTAATCGCTAACATTATCTATTAACGATGTGTTGTATGTTTTGTATACACGAGAGTATATACATATGTTTATAAAGAACAACACATAAGAAAACATAAGTTGATTATAATGTGATAATGAGACGCGCGTAAGTAAGCGCGCGTGATGTGCTCGGTCGGGCATCCAAACAACGACTGACTG